>CAAALY010000163.1:0-11769 GCA_900617795.1 Protopolystoma xenopodis
ATCGTCGAATCCGTCTGCTATCTCCCTGGTGCATGTATTTCACTTGACCCCTGCCCCCCCATCTGTGCTATTCGAGACGGAATTCGTCCATCACTTGCACCTGGGTGACTAATTCGAGGCTAAAGTCTCAGAGTAAGTCACATGGTCATGCCTCTGCTACATGGACCACGTCTTTTGTACAACTTACTGTCAGCCAACTAGCTCCAATCGCCGCCTCGTCTATCCTGTTTCTATCCCTAATACCAAGTCTATAACTTGCCGTGCCCTAGTCGCTTGTGTGCCAACCCACAAATGTTGTGGTACTGCTGGCTTTGCTTAGGTTTAATGTTGAACCACAAACGTTTGTGGGTTGGCACACAATAGTACTTATTTGTTGCAGGGAGCCATTTCTGCGACATTCTTCCACGTTAATATTCCCCACCCTAACGATTATCAACAGGACAGGGTGCCCCACTGTAGATACGAATAGTAAATGGGTTTCGATCTAGCTTTGCGTCTACTTTAACTTCGTATTAAGGCTAATTGACCGCATAACAACGGAAATCAACCAACAAATCCCTTTATCATACACTTTCAAGTCTACCCAACAGGGTAAAAGGTATGCCTGCGAACTGGAGCACCTCGGGTTCTAGTTAAAGATAAGATAAGGTTAAAGATAAGACTTAGGCGTAGCTGGCGTAGTATTCATGTTAGTTTGGCTGGTATTTTACTGGGATTCGGCTCTTCATTTCGAACGAAAAGTGAACTGGTTTCGTCGGAAACCGAAGAATGATTGACTTGCGCAGAGTGGAGATTTTTTAATTGGGCAAAGTCTTTTGCTTATCGTCCTGCAACACTGACGAACTCTGTGGCATATATCAACAGATCTGGAACCCATTCTGGCAAACATCTCACCTTAACACTAAGTCAAAAACCTATCCAGCTCTAGCCTACATTAAAAATATACTCACAAATAAAACGAAAATATAAAGATACAGATGGATATAAAATGCTTTGGTTGGTTCTCCTTTATTGTAATCAGGGTACTCAGACTTGAGTGTGTCTGTCTGACTGTGTGTCTGCGTGCAAGTGTGAACGTCTGTGCCCAATTAATACGCTGATTAGACTAACTAAATTAATCTTAATCCATCTACAGCACGTTGGATAGAGCAGAATGGTCTTCTTGGTTCAGCATTAACGTGAAACTGTACCAAGAATATGACCAAATTATGATAATTTCATCCATATGATGCACGAAAGCTCAGTCCGATTTCACCCAAACGAAGCAGCATGCCTTGTGTACCCCTTCAACATGAACGTTGTACTAAAGCCAAACGGCTCCAGAACAACGGATCCAAGTTCCTTCTTAATGAGTTAATTGGAGACTTTTTGCGTTCCACTCTGACTCCTTCACTCCCTCACTGTGTTGGAAATGCGCATATGATTTGGCCCTTTCAGTGGGCAATCTTTATCATACAGGCCCTTGCCCCGTAAAATCTGCTTCTTATGCCCCTGGTTCAAGAAGTTTATTCTATCATTGTCGTCATATCTGTACCAAGTTCACGGTCCAACGCTTGAAAGTATCAGGAATATTATAATGTATAACTACAGACAAGGTATGTTCATCTATATCTTTCTGACAATACTACCAAGTTGCGAAACCTAGGTTAAATCACTTGGATACATCGAGAGGCTAATCTACCTTGGCCTTCATAAGTACGAAAAGATTTTGCTTAACTATGCTAGTAAGCGAATGAATGCTGTAAACTTCTGATTTTACTTGATCCTTTTTGATGGATCTCTAGTCGCATCGAGTTTGCCAGCTACTTCCGTAACCGAAGCAGAACCCGAAGTTCCCCCTTTATTCACCCAATTGACAGGAGGCTCAAACGCCCTCGCTATTGCACGTTGGATACATGTGAGTTTTCCTGTTTCACTCTCCCCAACGCGCGTAAGAATGGGGTCCTCTATGTGTACAAATGCTATCTCAGCAGGGGAGGGGAGGGGCCCTTAGTTCCTCTGGTTTCTCTTATGTGCTTCATCGTATGTGCACAATCCTCTTCGTACCCTCGACTACAGAACATAGGCTAAACTCTATCGCCCGACTATGGAAACTGGCTGACACCGGTTACGTACGCGAAGGCAGTCTGTCATGTATTTTGGTGGGTACAGAACGCATACCCTCCCTCTCGCCCCCCTCTACACCCACATCCAGCCTTGTACATGCACCCAGGGGCCAGACTCGCTTCTGTGACTTGAGTGGTTCGGCGATGAGGAGCGATGTTAAGGCATCAGGAGCAGCTGAAGCTACCCGGTTCGTGAAGGTACGAGGAGAAGAAGGAGGAGGCTATATTTGCCAAGGCAAACAGAAGACAACCACCGGGAGGAAGAGCCGTTGCTGATTGCATGTGTGTTTCCATTGTGCACGTGTCGATGTGTGGTGGATATGTATGCGTAATCGTGTTGGCTTGTGTATGAATGCTTGTTTGCATGTGTATGCGTGTGAATGTAAAACACTAAGCTAAAATGCAGCAAGATGAACTGTCTTAATTTGCAGTTAAACAAAGAGGTGTCAAGCCAAACCTGGCAGCTCCCTGGATCAAGGGCGCCTTGAGCACATAAAGCCAGCGCTCTCCTTCATCATGTCAACAATTTTCGATGTGTTACTATACCAGCGAGGATGAGGAATGTATGAAGATGTGCATACAGACCCAGCAATATTTTAGATTTCTCACTTTCTCTTGCTCTCGCTGTTTCGCCTACTTCCGTACAGTCCAAATTTACCGCCAGATGCTTGTGATAAATAGACAGAACTCCTGATTAACTCTGCTGCGTCTCACCCCATCGGTCCAAATCTGCCTGTTGCATGAGAGCAATAGATAAAAGTTCTCTAGCCTTGGTTTTTAGATTCAGGGGATTGTGTGTCAATTCGATAGACTGCGTCTGTGATGAGTGATTAAAAGATGGATAAAACAACGCCAAACTCCCAGGATTAATGCGAATGAAAGTTGGGCTTCGAGGAATATCTTGTTTAATAATTGCTGTGCTTACTTCCATTTCGAGTGAAAGTGTTGGGTGAAGAGATTCCAAAGTCGGTTCCACCAGAAGACGACGACGGATTCCTCTTGATCAGTTGTCGATTAGTACTACTGCAACATTCATGCTGACGCTGTTTCTGAGGTGATCTCCTTCGATTCCGGTTAAAAGGTGCTAAGCTTTCGTCCGTCATATAACGAACATCATTAGAGCAATGTATCATCGTCACAAACAAATCCAAGCTAACGAGTCAATACAACTCACCGACAAATCCCTAAAAAGTGGTATATATACTCTACATCTGGCTTCTTTGATGAAGTTTTAAGCGATTTGATTAGTTACCGTCACATTTCAACCTCAAATCCTGTGAGTGGGTCTGTCTCTGTATATATAGTTGCCTGGCTATTTTCACTTATGCACGAAACCCGCAGTGATGGCTTGAAGTAATTAGGACAATAAAAAGAAACGTCTGGTTTTGGTCATCAAGGTTTGATGACCCCTATCTCCCCCTTTCTACACACATGTTATAACCATCACTACGATTGCGAAAGGTGGTACACATGTCTGGTTACGTTGATGAGCGTTTTTTCTTTATGTGAGATAGAGTGTACTAAAATTACATAGAAGTGACTATGATTAGAACCAAGACAAGAAAAGACTAGTTGTGTTGCCATTTTTTTGCTGGCGGCTCAACTCCCTCCCTATCCTTCAGTCTATTAATTAAGCACAAGTAATTTTTACTTATCTTCTTACCAGTATTCTTTACAGTCAAAGTATTTCCTATTCGGCTTATTTCGATGGTTTCTCTAACTTTACGTTTTGCCTCAAACATGCCATAATTAGTAAAACGACAAGTTTGAGGCCATTCAATCTTGTGGTCCGTTTATGGCCTGGGCTCAGCAAGTTCCGATTTTTGAACCCAACAGCCTTTGCAGGCGCTTTTGTGCTCAGCCCCGCTTTGTCGAATGGAACGACAAGTCTCTGTAACATAAAAGCGACCACATTAACACATTATTTTGTAGCAACCCGATCAAAAGAATTGGTCAACTTTCTCTCTAAAAGTGGGCATAACTCAAGAAAATGTTGTAGTTTCCTTGAAGACCATTTTTATTCCCCACTTCCTTACTTTTTCACCTCTTCTTTTAGAGCAAATGCACGAAGGTAAAGATAAAACATGCGAAAAGGTCCTCTTATCTCTCCTTACGCAGTCACCACTTAAAAAGCTATTCTTTATTTATCTAATCTTATTTTTAATCAAACCTAGGGGATAACTATTCTTAAGAAATATTTGTTTGAGCCGATCCAGTTCATTGTCACAATGGTCTCTATCGTCTAGTCTTATGCTCCGAATAATCTCGTGATTTATTCCCCGACTTGCCGACTGGAGCAAACTTCTGAGGAGTACATCTTTTATGTGGTAATGCTGAATGAAATGCCAAATACCATCTTAGATTGGCTCTAAATTTTTTTTATAATCCTATTTATGAGGCTAAAGTATGGGTTATTCAATCACTGATAATAACTAATCTGAGTCTAAGAGACACCATTGCAGAATTTAAGGAACAAACATCCATTAGGATTAATTGTAAACTATTTCAAAATTATAATAAATATAATGAGCAGTAAAAAGCATATTTGGCAAGGCAGGGTGTTAGACAACCCTAGACAATTCCTGATGTTGCCATCTTATAAACGTTAGAAAAATTTTGACGAACCACTGAGGTTGTATAACAGTTCAGCCATATTTAAAGATAGACAAAAAATTATCTTAGGTGATTTTCAGACACGCTTTTCTGACTATATTGCTACAAGATTCAATTTGCCTGTGGGGAAGACTGTTTGGCCCATATTAGAGGTGTACTCTGTGCTCTAAAGGCACCAAAAGGTATAAAAGACTAAAAATAATAAAGTCAACAGAAGGCACCAGATTATAGTCTAAGCCTCGTCGTTTTTTGGGAGGGAGAAATAAACAAAACGACCAACTTCTTTAATTGTAGGGACGAATACAGAAAACAGAGTATGAATTACTTCTCATTAGTTGATGACATTTGGGAGATATGGCAGGACATCTCTATTGACGCATGAACAGTGTTTACACAAGACAACACACATCAACTTTGCAAGCTCACAAGACATGTCAATGAGGAAAGAGATGAATATCAGTTCACATCATCACCAAATTCATTTAGCTACTAACATGAATTAGCCAATCAAATCGTCGAATTGCTAATCAAGACTTCAAAGTTAGGCAATGAGAAGTAGGTATTATTGCATCCGACCTCAATTCTTAGCTCAGGGTGTCTTTTAATGTTTTGCTAAAGCATATTTTCTCGCTCGGACAATGTCACCATCAGCAGGATGAAAGAATAATCACCTCGAGGACTTGCGCTTACAAGACGATAAATGGGACTTCTGGACCTAAATATACTATCACAATCTTGCTTGGAATAAGTGTTTCATTTAAGGTGAGGGAAGACTGATAGTTGAAATTTTCCACAATGTTATGAGTGGGCCTTATATGTCCATTGAATTTCGCATTTCCTTTCTTCACAAAAGGTATTCTCATCTAGGAAAGGGTGAACTTCGCCAAAGTTTCATCAACACACCCAGGCTATGTCAAATTTAGTGGAAGCCTTAAGCCTACTTATATGAATGCGAGTAAATTTAATTTCCAGTCCTTCACCTTAAAGTAAATAGGGTGAGCACAATTCTTATTCCAGATCTACAATACGAATTTTTGTGCTAATTCTGACCTCTGAGGCCGGGCTAAAGGACATGTCGGTTAAGAAATGCATAGAATGTTTACGTTTGTGTCCATCCGCAGTTTTAATCTCACTACGGGTGCTGATGCGACGATGAACTGAGATAAAGTCTGGTCAAAGACGGCATTCATGGATGTATAGTTCCGGGAATTTCAAGTCAGCTCCACCTGTTTCCTAGAATTATTCTGTCTGAAGTCACTATCACTCGCTTCAACCACATGCAAAATTGTGACATTTAACGAGAGCTGCCATAACCAAATGTCGATTAAAAACAGGCAATGGTATTAATATGACGTAAAAATTTCTAGTTTGGAAATTGCGATTATATTTGCTACCAAAATTTCTCACTTGCTTGCGGCTAAAAGGGATACGAAATAGTATTGGCCACTTCAAAAACAGCACTCGTGTACCATGAGGCGTAGAAGACAGAAGATATGAATAAAAACTGGTTTTCGAAGAGTTCCTTAGTGATTTTATGTGAAATGATTTTCCATTTCAAAGGAAAATTTGATTTATAGGAATTCTTGAAATGTTTTCATCGGAAACCGACTGAGCACTGCCACGGAGTCAGGACTGTTGTTTAGTATGAATAAGTTCTTGGCTTACCGTTCTGCGATCCTAATGAACCTGCTATAGGCCTTCGTATGTTTCATCGTGACATATAATCAGATGAACAAAATGGCGCAAAAATATATTAAACTAAGAGTTTATTTTTTGCACTATTTCATAAAGAATGTCTTTTCGCTCTGAGGATATGTCACGATGAAACATACGAAAGCCTAGAGCAGGTTTTTTTGGATCACAGGACGGTGAGCCGAGAACTTCTTCATACTATACAACACACTTCATTCCGCAGCATTGCTTGTACGGTTTCTGGTGAGACCACTTCACGAATTCTTTCCAACCAAATTTTCCTTCGAAATGGAAACTCATGTTACAATATAAGAGTGGAGTCCTGATTTTGCTAGGATCCTTGCCTAAAGGAACATTGTCGAAGTTTGAGTTCACAAATGCTGTTTCTGGTGCGCCCAATCTGCCCATCCATTCTACTCCCCCTATCAAGGAAAATTAAGTGTACACCAACATGAATTGATTCGAGGATGTTTCAAGACCATCTAAACGTCTTCAGAAACAGTGCTAAGAGAAGTTGGATTTCGAGGAATCTTTTGTTTCCTAATTGTTGCGCCTAGTTCCATTTCGAGTGAAAGTGCTTGGTGAAGAGATTTAAGGCTCGATTCCATCAGAAGGCGACGGCGGATACTTCACCATTCAAGCCAACGAATCAAGAAAACTCAATTATGAAATAACGTTTTTTTCATGAATAATTGCTCTTAGTTTCATTTCCATTAAGAGTGAATTTGTGTGATGAAGAAAGTAGAAGGTCGGTCCTATCATAGGACGATAGTTTCCTCTTGCCTAGCTCTCGGTTGGCCTTCTGGTTGACGTTCTCTCAGGAATGGTCTTCTACATTTCTGATTAAAGCGTGCCAGTTGTTAACGTTAAACGAAACGTTGCAGAAAACCAAAACTGCAGCTGTCAAGGAGGAGTTTGATGTTTTCTTACTGTGGGATCGACCTTTGAAGGTCTTCACCATAGACTTCACCTCTAAATGGAAATGTTTTCACCAATTTTAAAGCCTGACCTCTTCCAGGAAGTTAATATTCTTCAAAATGACAACAGCCTCTACCGCAACGGGTAGTCGAATGCCCACTTCCTGCATAATACGTCTGGTTTCATCACACAATATTCCCAAACCAAGGATTGAAGGCCAGTAGTTTCATATATGAAGTTATCTAAATGGATGCAAGTAATCGTCCCACAAAGTCTAAGTGCAGGTTGGGAATATTCTGAATTGCTGTCTGCTTGAAGCAAGCTTTGCATTCAACCAATCCATCGCCCGTACGCAGATTGCTTACAACTGGTTAAATAGCATAATAAAATATTTTGTACAAGTATATTTGGAAATTATCAGTCATTCTTGAAGAACTCTCGCGCAATTCGCCCGACTCGTGCGCATCGTGACGACACGCCACAACTCGGCGTCATAGTTACAGGTACCAGAGTGCAACAGGACAGATGAGACTCCAAAAGCAAGCCAGCTCTTTACAGTTTATTGTGAGAACTTCATTTAGGCAAAAATGTATTTGCCACCAATAAAGCTACCTATAGTTGGCATTAGTATGTTTAGAAACGATAAGTAATTCTTGAACAAAAAATGAATGAATGAAATGAGAAGGCATCGTGAGACTCTCTCATACTGTTGTGGGATATACTTCACAATCAATCATGAAATCAACTTAACCAACCTAGGATGACTAAGATCTTATTAAAGAATAATTAATAATTTCAAAAAATACTGGAATGAGTTATTTTGTTATGATACTTATGCAGATGCAGGCCATCTGAATATGAGAACTTGCTTACTACTAAGTGAACCTTTCATCAAGTTGATTTACGTCCAGAATATTCCCAACTTATGTTCACTCTTTGTGAGACAAATACCTTCATCCATTTCACAATTTCACTTATGAAACTACTAGATCCCCCCTCTGTAGGTTTGGGAATCTTTACAGTGAAACCAGAATGATGAGGCATGTATCAGTTCTACCGATAAGGGTCAATCCTCCATTCAAACCAAAGTACGCATGGTAACCTATTTCTTAATATGACAAAACGGGAGATAGAAGTGATATATTATCGTGGACCTCACAAACGATGGTAGTCGTCGTCACAGACACCATCGACTCTGTGAAATGGCAGATGTATTTATATGCGTCACTAGGTGGTTTATAAAATTTTGGCGGATAAGCTTCTAGCATTTCTGCCGGTTTTCATCAAAGGATTTTATTAGTTCGTTAAATTGGCCAAAAATGCATATCCTCAAAATGGGATCACTGCAGTCTTCGTGATGATAAAGCCTCTACAGTCGTTAGCATACACAGCCTTAGATGGTAGAGGACGGAGTGGGTCTAGGATGCTCTGCTAGGCTGTCCTCAGATGAGTTGACCATGCCCTCCACTTACACTCTTTATTGGGTTCGTATTGTTTTTTTTCTCGCCCCCATGAGGGAATTCTTGCTTCATGGTGTGGCCAGGCCGTCGAGATTATCGAGACGATAAAATAGACGTTGGCCAGCCTGAAAGTAAGGAGGTGGGAAGTACAGCTGACCGGAGGTGTGTGGTGTGGAGTAGAGACGAGGTGGGACAAGTGTTATGGCATAGAATTTGAGTGATGGCCTGAGTGGGTTGTCGGGGTATTAGGTAGGAGGGTTAGACTTTCAATGATAAGCCAGTGACTCTTCTTCATTTGGGTGTTAGGCCAGCTTCCTGCTCCCCCACTTGTCCCCTGTTTACCTTCTTTGTCTTTCGACGCATATGTCTATGCATGTGTGTATGTGTGGGCACGCTTGTGCGTGTGTGTATGGGTGGATGGATGGATGGAAAAGGGATGGAATTCGCTCTTAATCCCTCTATCAGTAAGTGTCTTGCCATACTCCAAGAAGCTACTTGAAAAAGTATGCTCCACCTGCACCCCTGCCCGCAGGATCCACTCTCATGCCGTGTTATCAAATGATTATGATGACTTGATTGCAGTGGCTTTGCTGGCCGAGGGATGAGGGGATAAGCAACCAGAGAACGGATACCGAAACCGCATCTTGGCTCTCGCCTACGGGCCGCACACAGACAGACAAAGGTGTACACAAACGGTCTTACTTTTGTTGAACGAGGGTGAATAAGCAATTTCTACCGCCCAACCGGACACTGGGCCGTTTCGACAAGGGCTTGAAACGATGCCAATCAACGAGTGACGCTTTGGCTGGGCCCCGGAGCGAAGGAAGCGTTAACTCCGGCCATTTTTAGCCCGCATGTTTTGACAGCAATTTCTGCTCATTCACACAATATGACCCACTTCGCGAGAAGACGCAGCGGATAGCACGTTCTCTGAGTTCGCCTTTCTTGCTATGCACATCAAGCGTCTCTTGGTTATCCTCAACCCCAACGCTTCTGCTTCCCCTCGCTTCCTCCGTCCTCCATTTTACAGCTGACGCCAGCATCAATACTATCGCCCTCCAGCCTCTGCCAACACTGGCGACATCACGAATAGCGACTTTTCGGGTTGGATCCACCCGACGCCGGGTCCCTCGACTACGGTGGCAGTGGCGGTCAAATGGTCCAACCGGGGAGGGCAGACGAAATGTGATATTTTCGTGTATCATGTAGCACGTAGAAGGATTAGCCGGTAATGACCGGGAAGGACGTAGGCGGCGGGTGGCGCAGAGAGTGGGCATGGCTGGCGGCTAAGAAAATCCGGTACCGCGTGAAAATGGCCAACTTCAGGTGTCTTTTGAGCACGCCGAATGGATTAACAAACATGTGGTCTCATTAAAGCATGTGAACGGTGCACAATAACTTCACGAGGTCCCGAATCCCTCTGGGAAAACGAGAACGCATGACTGGACGGAGAATGCGGCCCTCGAATTCGGCGGTCTTTTTTCACACCATTTATTTATTCACTTTTCAATACAGTCCCTAGATTGTTCCGGTCATATGACTATGTGGGTAGAGGTAGAAATGGGTGGATAAGCATGATATCACGTGCTGAATAGAGAAAAGACTCTGCTGGGGCTTCTCTTTCCCTCCCTTCATCCAATAAACACAAACATGCATAATGAGGGGTCTCATGTTTTCCATTTTTTCAACTGCTGATTTCTATAAGATCAAAATACAAAACACATCTATTCACTGCAGTTCTCCCTTATCCGTGTGGTTTTGTGAAACAAGGGAGGGGATAGACAGACAGACAAGAGACAGAGATAATGGAAAGTGAAGAGGGAGCCTGACTGCCTGAGTGGGCGGGGTGGGAGGGCTATAGTGGGGTTAGAGGGAAACCAGCATAACGTAGCGAAGAAATCGGGCAAACGAAAGAACAACTGTACGGAAAATGTGATGTTCTGAGTGGTCAAGTGTGAGACAGGGCCGCGGGAGTTGGGAGACTATGTCGACGTGTGTATTGGCCGGGTGTCGGTGTGCCTGTCCACTGTCGTAGACGAGGAACAAGAGCAGTCAAGATGACAGGCAGGTTCAGGCCTGGGCATGATTTCCGGTGTATGGGCAATTAAATCATTCGAATAATAAAATAAATATGGCGATTTCGCTTTTCTGCTCGGCCCAAGAAGCTACCAGTATCCAGTGTGGGTGTGTATGCGATTGGGCGATCGAGAGTGGAGTGGCACGAGTGGGGAAGTAGCGGTTCCAGACGGCACGACAACATATCTGCAATGGAGGAGGTGAAATTTGGCGCAAGGGCGGGCACGACGTCGAGGAAACTGGCGAGAAAGAAGAGGACATGCCATGTCATGTCGCTGCCGCCGAAATGACATTGGCTCGGTCAGGCAATGTAGTACAGACTGACTAAGGGTGACTGGTATAAAAGTTAAGTTGTGTCGTGAATCCAATTGTACACATATTTCCGCCTTAGACAAAGGAGGTGAGATAGTCCAAAGTCATGAGGAGTAGCTGGATTTCGCTAAATCCCTTGAGATAACATTGCTTTTTAGACTTTCATTTTGTTTGATGCCGCGAATCGTTTCTTGGTCTCACCAGAAAACAACGACCGATTCCCGTTCTCCTGCCTTCGTTTGTCTCTAATGCAACCTTCAGGTTTACACAGTTCCCGAGGTAAAACCTGGATGAGCTTTCGTTCATTTTATAGCGGTCATCCTTCAAAAGTCTCATGCACTAAGTAAAGAATATTTACCAGCTCTATTATACTCATGACTACAAACAAAAAAATATATATGGATGGATATATTTAGAGTGATTTGGTTAGTTCTCTATCATCGTAATCAGCGTAGTAATTGAGTACAGATGCTAAAACACGCATATGCAGACATACACACCTTCAAGTACAAGTAAACTGGTACTTATATCTATCTATCTATCTATCTATCTATCTATCTATCTATCTATCTATCTATCTATCTATCTATCTA
>CAAALY010000164.1:0-11752 GCA_900617795.1 Protopolystoma xenopodis
TAATAGATATCAAATAGCTTATATGTTCCTGTTTTTTTTTGATAGAGTCGATAAACGGTATTTATTATTTTAACTTGTATTTAACTAAAAGGATTTTTTTACCTAAATATTATTTTTATCTTAATCACATAACTACTAAATCTTAGGCTTTCGCCAATTTTTTGATAGTCTATGAGAAGAAATTTCATATCCCTGATAATAATTTTAACTGGAGCCAAAAATTCTTTATAAATTACGATCAGCCAAGATTCTAATATATCGATCATTAAATTAGTTAAATAATTGCTAAACTCTGCATAGCTAGGCAATCAGCTACAAACTTTACTACTAAATAACTTGTTTAATATTATTAAATTACCGAAAAAAAATTTTTGACACAATTTTACTTTGTAACATATTTAATTTATTTATATAGCTTAGATAATCCTGACTTTACAACATATCATAAATATTTAAATAGAAAATTTGATATTTAAATGATCTTAGTATGTGTAATGGTTTTAATATTTTATAAAAATAATTGACTTTATTATCATTTTAAGATAAAATATTCTCTATGCACCTTTAGCATGCGTACTGGAACATATTCGCCTGGCGGAATATTTGCGGGAGGTATAGTTTAAGATAAAGGCCCATTAATAAAATATATTTGCGTTAACAAGAATATGGCTATAATAATTATTAATATATTAGAGAACTTAATCTAATCCAATCAACTAAATTACCTTTTTTCGTAAAGGAAAGACTGCTACTAAATCTCATATTATTTATTTTTTAATAGTATATAAACTCTATCAATATACAAAGAATAAGAAATATTGTTGATTGATATAAAAAACATACGTTTGCTTCATGAATATTCCCATCAAAGAATCTTAAATGAAAAAAGTCCTAGCCCTTCTTAAAATTCACATAGGCCCTGTGACCCAAAGACACTCGTAAAAATATTTAATGTGTTAAGTTCATAATCTGCACTGTCGGGGTTCGAATCCCACTGGTGGTGTTGTTAAGATGTATGCAAGGTTGAATCTGCAGTCCCCCCTGTATGGAATCATTACCGGTTCTGTTATCGTTATGAATAATTTCTACTACCAGTCCATCATTACCTAATATAAAATTCACGAATAATTATCAATACTGGATGTATGAAAACTCTACATATATGAAAAAATAATATTTATCTCAATTTTATAATTGCAAATATCAAAAATAGAGATAATATGTGTTATCACCTCCTAGTAAATAAGCCTGAAGTTGATATATATTTATTTTTTTATTACAAATGATTTATACATCGCAATAATCATATAAAGATATACAAGAATACATATAGATATCTGTATTTAAAAAATGTGTGAAGAAACTTTGTATTAAATATATTATCGGACCCAAAGAGAACATAAGTCAATGGCTCTGATTATATTATTATGCAAGTAATCTAATGAAAACATTAAAGGCAAGGAATTAACAATTTCTGTATAAAGCAATTTTAACTGTATTTAAATTAACTATACTAGTCTCTTTATAAATATTTAGCGCATTTTAATTTTATTTCATATTCATTAGCTACTATTATACTTAGTAAGTAATTTAGTTCAAGTTCTTTATTTTCTTATTAATATGTTTTGATTTATGACATAACGCTGGAATCCTTGATCCAATTTGGGCCTTATATTCGGTATTATATGTCATTAATTCAGCATCAAATCTAGCACCTTCATCATAGAATGTGTCTCTTGACTCTCATATTCATAGAATACAAAATATAGCTGAAGTTATATTAGGGCTGTACAATAAGTTATTTCCAAGACTTTACAAAAGATATACTCTAGCTACAATGCCGAATTGTTGTAACTATTTTTATTGAAAGATAAATATGCTTACGGACTTATGCAGTCTGGTCAGGCTTTTTATTTTGATTAAAAGACCTTATTTATCCAGACCTTAAATAAGTCTTTTCCTATCACTATAATTAGGGATCGGTATTAAGTTTATACATCGACGCACAGACACGAGCAAACACTCAAACATATATATGAAGTAATGTTAAAAGATTTATTTATCTAAACCATTTTATATCTAAGCATTTGTTTAAATTATGATTTTATATAATAGATAAGTTAGAGTCTTTTTGTCTTCGTAAATTTGTGTTGCATTAATAATTTAACAAAAATGGTTCTAGGTAATGCTAAGCTTTTCATATGAGAAGAGAATACTCAGTGCGCTACCACCTAAAAATATACAAAATTGCTCGTTTTTACTCCTTAATTTGCAGCAGTACAAGTGAAATCTGATAACCTTTATATTACTTTTTTATTTTTATTTATAGAAAAGGAAATACTTTCCAACAACAATTAAATACATATATATTCTTTATTTGGATTGTTTTAGCTTTTAACGGAGGTATACAAATGATGAGTTTGATTTATTTATTAAATTTTAAATAATAATAAATCCTCTTATAGTATCTTAAGCATTACTGTAAAAATGTATATAAAATAAATAAATAAATGTTTTTTCCTAAAAATTATGCCGTGAATGATGTGTGCTAGGAAGAAAATCTATGTAAGGCAAAATTGGCATAATAGGTATTGTTTAGGCGAGCTTTAATTATATATACTGAAATCACCGAATATTCAAATTTATAATTTTTAACTTAATTGTTAGGCTTAATAATTAAATCAGGTTATTTACAGTAAATCAGACTACATAATGTAGCAAAATGATATTTTTATTAGGTGATATTAAAAAAACAGTAATAGGACTTTTTACGAATTTTACAATAGTAATTTTATTTTAAATATTAATATATTTTTATAAAATAATAGTATAGAGTAAATATATATTTTTTCTTTATAGAAAACAGTTTTTTCCTAAAATGTAATAGCTAGCAAACAGATATATTTATAAATAACTTATTTTCTTCGAATAAATAATGATACCTCTGTAAACATCTAAAGGCATGTAATCAGCACCTATGATAAATAATTTAACACTTTCATTAAAATTTAGACCTTGCCTAAATGTATACATCTTTTCATAAAATAGTATATCCATTGGATAACATTTTAATAGGATATTTAAGCTTTATTTTACTTAAGATGTTAGGTTTCAAATGGATATACGACAAAATACGCAAAAAAACACCTGAAAAAAGGATTTTAATAAGAGATTTTTGAAACAATTCTCAGACTGTTAAAATTATAAGGCCTTAAACAGAGATTCAATTTTTTTATAAAAAGCGTCTTAAGCTATGAAAAACAGGATTTTGCAAGCACCTATTGCATCCAAGCTTACCATCACTATTGCTAATTGTTATGAGGATCTATGAAATCAAATGAAAACAGTTCAGCATATTAAGCTATCACTTTGATGATAATTTGTGTATTAACAATACATTTTTGGCATCCTATACAGCAATTCTAGATATAAATCAATATACAACATGTAATATAAGTAAGTTAGTCAATAGATTTTAGAGAAAATAAATTATTTGCTTTTATAGGTTGACTAAGAGAAAAATCTAATTTATTATCTTTGATTAAAATTATATATGGGTAAATAATTTTATCCTTTTATTCACTGTTATTTTTACAAATATATTAAATCGGTTTTTATTTTAAATAAAAAGAAAATTCAAATATAAAATGGATAAATGATAAAATCTCAGCAATCATATTATAAATTAATAATAAAGTTAAATAAAGAATTCCGATTCAGAACATCATAATAAACCAACGATATATTTTCTGATAATGGTACAAATTTATAATAAATTTATAAAATTTTCAATGAATATTTAAAAACAAATAATTTAACTTTCTTTAATCATTTCTAGTGAAACCTTTTAGTTGAAATGTGTAAATAAACATCTTTGGTTGTTCAACCTTAGGGTCATATTAAGGTCAAAAAACAGTAGTAAAACGCAGTTGAAAAGTCCACCTTTTGTGAATTTAACTTTTAAATAGCTTATTTATGTTTGCACATAAATAATGCATGTGTTCCTAATACATTTTGCTATTTTAAGGTTTACCATTTATCAAAATCTTTTACAAAGAATGCATTGCTTCCATGTGTTTAATTATTTAACAAAAATGCAAAGTAAGATTTAAAATGTTTTTTAATGGGCATATATGTAACAAAGTATAATAAAGCTACTGATCATTTACGTCATCCAGAGGTTTTTTTATAATAAATGTAATGGAGTAAATAAATCATCAATGAGAAAATATTGCATTTACTGCTTTCTCGAAACTCATATGCTATTGATACAGACCGCTAAATAACATGACTATCTAAAGATATATGGACCAAAGCTAGAAAAAATTACCTAGAAATCTTGTGAATCACATATTTATTTAAATTTACCATACTTTCAAGTATACATCGACAAAAGTTATTAAATAAATACGATCGCATTAAAGTTTAACTAATATATTTGATTTTTCTTAAATCATTTAACATTTTCTTAAAAAAACGATTCAATTATTATTCTAAATAAAACTGCATTGATAAATATCTCTAGCCGAAATAAGTTAGAATAATCTGCTAAAATAGGACTGTGAAGGAGAAGTATCTTTTTAAAATATGTTTATAAATAACAGATTCTAAAGACGATCTCACATGAAAAGTACAATTGTCCTGTGACCATTCTGTCCGATTATAACGTTAAAAAGGACGCCGTAGAAGAGGTCGCATTCCTCGTCGCGGGTATAGACGAACTTACCTTTCATTCATCATATGATAAACATCATCAGGGCTGAAACATTGATGAGGATGTGTTAATTTTGACATTAGATTGAGATGATATATAGCCTCTTAATTACCCTAAAATAGCCATCATAACTTTAATTAATATAAATAGGAATAGATGACTAAGACTTATTAGAATAATAAGGGTTTATTCCAATTTTGCAAAATTTCTTAGAGCAATTGACCTAACAACAGTATATATCAGAGCAATTAAAAAGGCCGAATTCATGGTCTAGCTAGCATGGCTTACTTACCCGAGTAATTGTAGGATGGAGACAGCCTTAATCATATATAAATAATTCAAAACACAGAATGCAAGATAGTTATCTCAATATTTATAAAAGTATAAAATTTATATTAAGATACCTTAATATAAATTAACAAAAATAATTATTTTGAAATTTTAAAATACTTAACTCTTCAAAAGTAATACAATTTTGTTTTATATATTTATTACCTTAAAAGCATCAAGTATTGAACAAAAATTATTCAGTTATTTAATACGAATATTTATTTATAATATTATTTTTAGGCTTATTTATTAAGTAATTTTGAATAATTTCTAATAATCCGCTAAAATTTGATCAGTGAATGCATGGGTTAAAATTTTAATTATCCCAAGAAATATCTTATCGCATAACTATAAGTATGTAAATTGTATTAAGATTTTAATAATCTCGATTTTCCTATATGAAGGTACTACTAAGTAAACTAAGATATCATATTCAAAATAAATATCTATAAAAATTTTCTATATAATGAAAAATAAGAAAATGAACTAAACTAAGATGAATTGTAAGCTTTAAAAATATAGTTAAGTAACCTGTTATTAAAAGTATAAAATTCCAAAGTTAAGATGTATATACCGATATCTCCTAAAATATGCATAAATTCTCGCTTAAATTATAAATTCCTTGCAATAGCTTAAATAATATACAATGTTACAGATAATCTGCATCAACTAATACAATATATTTCATTGAATATATTTGGGTAATATTAAATCTTTAAAATCTTACTATAGAAACAGTATTTTAATGAACATTGTAATCTACAAATTATATAGATTTATTACAATTACAATTTTAATGTTATTAGTTTAACCTTATTTTTTTAATTTTATTATAGTTTTTATTTATTAAATTTTATGACTTATTAGCAATGCCTCGATATGAGCACATCTTAGACTGTTTGATTGGAATTGTACATTTATTTTAAAATAAGAATTCTAGTGACTAATATTTGATTTCTTGGATAAACATTGTAATCAATACTGTAAGCTTGTAAATTATATATATATATTATTTTATTTAATTATATTTGAGAGTAAAATAATTGATAATTAAATGTAAATTAACTTAAAAATATATTTATTTCGAAGCAATTTCAAAGCATGTTTAATCGAAATAATTAAGTAAACTATATTTATAAAATAAATTGGTTATATTCTCACAAAAATCGAATCATCATTGATGAAATGATTCAAAGGTCAATCTCATTAGAATAAAATTGCTAATTGCTGTTTGACTGTTGCCGTTTTGCTTTATGAAGATTCCAATTTACACAAGTTTGTGTAGAAAAAAGAGATATCTTCTCCATCGGTGCATGATAGCCTTTTGACATTCTGCGTAATGACTATGAATATGCCCGACCAAGACTGTCTAAGCCTATAAACAATTATGGTTTATACAATAAGATATGAATCTAAACAACAATTTGGATATAGTATTGCCTCTATCAGGTAGTGTTACTCCAATTTTTCCCTATGTTGTTCACTAATATAAAATACAGGCAAGATTTCATCAATAATCCTTGCGTTTAGTATTATGATTTACCATATAGTTATGCATAGCATAATAGGTTTAATAATGGAATAAACTGTTACCCTTATACCTGGTTTTATCTTTGAATGTTCTTTCAGAGTTGTATCAGAGCTTGAATAGCTCCTTGTACAGTAATGTTTTTGTACAAAAACATAAAATCGAAGCTTACTAGCTTAATCTTTTTTGAATTAGTCTTCTGATCTAGCAATTTTACAAAATCTTACAAACTTTTAACTAAATATAGCTTATCATTGGCAGGGTTTTATTAACTTACCGGGATAATGTTATCTTAGTTGTAGTGTAGCGAGAAGAGAAATGATAAGAACCATACGTACATTGTAGATACGAAGATATACATGGTTTTGATGAATCTCTTCGGCCTAGTGTTAACAAAAGCCTTTAACATAAATGGCCCTAGCTCTAATGATGTCCCTAATGTGATGAAGCAAAGCTTAGCACGTTTTTACCCCAAAAAAAGCAAGAGGTCCCTTGTACTGCGTCAACATGTTATCTCAGGAGATTAATCTAAACCAAATTTCTCATCGTATGATTCTATAACTTACAATTAAACTTAGTTCATTTTATCCTATACTTTCTAGTTATATACAAACTTATATATATATTTTTTAAAACTAATATCGTAGATTACTTTTTATTATCCTTATCTATGAAAATCAAAATAAATTGATACCTTCATAAAAAGCGCATAATTACAGAGATTGCTTGACCTGGTTTTCTTAACTCGGCCATATTGTAATGTAGAGTTAGAGGAACATAACTACTCCGGATTTAATTGTATTTATCATCATTTCCAGAGTTTAACCGTAAACGATGTACATTCTTAGACCTTTTGCCGCAATAGTATTCGAAATTTTCAGCAAATCTTGCTATTTGTAGCAAAACACACCAACTAGTATCTTTGACGAAAGAAGACGGCGACCACACAATAGGCCACACAATATCAGTGTTGTTGCCTTTGATTACATTCTTAAAGTTATTAAATATTAATTTTCTTAGGATAATCTAAATTTTTGCCCTTAGATATACTAAGCAAACATAGCAGATGAGAGAAAATTATTAAAAATAACTGACTAAGTAGATCAAAAAAACTAGATTAAAATTAATAAATTATATTAAATAAATAAATACTTTTTGTTTAATATTTAATACTATTCAAGTACACAAATAAATAAAAAAAATTATTTAACTTTTAAAGAGTTATATCTTTTAAAATTTCAAAATAAATATTTTCGTTAATTTAAATTGATTTATCTTAATTTAAATTTTAAAAATTCAGAAATATTGTGTTAACTATATTGCACTTTTTTTGTTACTTTCTTGTACTTGATTATGCATTTTGGCTGTCTCTGGTATGAAAGCCAATCCTATCTTAAAAGCTATCTTGAATCTAAAATACTATTTATATCCTAATTAGTCCTGTCAGCGTTATTTATCAATCATTCTTTTTTGAATAATAATTGAATTGTATTTTTAGCAAAATGCTAAATTTTAATAGAAAAAGTGAACGATTTATTATTATTAAATTACATTCTTGTTAGAATGGCTTTACAATTAAACTAATGAATATAAATATTATGAGATTTACCTGGTCTTATGTTAACTCAATGTTGTAATTAAAGGAATAAAACTTCAAATTTTAGTTATTTTGCTTTCTAATGAATCCCTATAAGTAGAAATAATCTGTAAAAGATATGATTTTATTTTGTCTTATTATATTTTTATCAGTATCCAGAATTATATTAAAAATAAATATATATATTAGTTACTTATGTTAATCTACCTTACATCATATTACCTACCTAAATATCTTTATTACAGCTTATTTAGCCAAATTTTAATTACAAATTGCAAATGAAGCTTTTTTTGTTTATACATATATATATATATATATATAATTAATGATGAACTATATTGTATTTCTTTTAAAGTAGCAATTATACTAATTTTTTCTCAGCCAAATCTATGTAGAGTTAACCTGCAACGTATTGATAGGCTGGTACTGTGCAACCATATGCTACTAAATAATAAAAAGAATTTTAGTAACCCGGTTTGGAGAAAGTTTATATCATTTTTCAAAAATTAAAATCTCTTATTAAGGTAATATTACAACTTAAACGCATTTTACTGTTTGAGTTTTTCAGTTGTTTAAATAACATTTTATAAAGGTGATACAACGGTATCACATGCACACTAAAGCTTAGAATAATTTTTAATGCTAATAAATAGAATCAAGGCAAGAAGAAGATAACCATAAAATCAGAATCATACAAATATTAAACTTTCTTGAGATATATAAGGCAAAATGTATGAAGTAAAATTATTTATAGAATTTTATAAGATACATACAAAAACGGTCACCTTGCAACTTATCTCTGAACCACGTTGTTTGAGTTATATTAGGGATTATATAATCTATATGTGTATTGATCCAGTGGCTTGCATATACAAACCATTGAGCTGATAAACAAAATACCATCATGGTAAATAAAAAAAATTAGCTTACAAAATTATAAAATATGATGAAAAAATGGTATAATTTTGTTCATAATTGGCAGTTAGACCACTTTTGTAGGATCCTGGGGTTTTAATCGTATTAGTTCTCAAAAATATTATGTAAATTACTAAGCAAGTAAGATTATATGACAATGTATATTAAACAAATAACACTATACTTAATACATCAGTCTCTTTTAATTTTTCAACATAATTATAGGATATATTGTAGGAGATATAAAGCCATTAATCTGAAGAGAAGAAATAATTTTAATGATTTCTCTGACACATACTTGCAGATACGATCAGATGAGTATAGCAAGAGCGCTTCTTATACATTATATAAAAACAGTTAAAATTTTGAGTTGCCTCAAATCTAATTTTCTTTTTTACACCAAGCCTCTTAGGGGCATTGTCTTCATACAACACTAGTGTAATATAAGTGCTTAAGAGGAGCATGCAGGTATTTGGTCACGTTGCATCCGTTGTACGCTTCACTTGCAGGAGAAATGCTCCGATAATGGCTAGCAAAGATGAAATATGTAATGTTATACGTACTATTCTCAATTATCTGTGAAAGAATTAAGTATATTATACATTTGATTTCATTCAACTTACATAATTTTTAATGTAATAAATTATAATATATTATTTTAATATGATAATAAGTAATTAAATTATGACATAAAAATTTCGCTTCAAAATAAGTGCTCTATTTACATTCACAGTAAAACATTTATAATATTCCTATTATTTAAAAACTTTCAGCAAATAATTTATTTGCTTCAAAATTTATTTAATATTTTTCTAAAGATATAATACAACCTATACTAAAAATGCAATAAGTTTGATACAATATTAATTATTTATTTGAATATTAATCAATTAACATAATATTTAAATTATCAATTATTTTTTAAATCCGATTTATATAATGTTATTTCTGTTATTAATTAAATTAAATATCATATTCATTGGAATAAATCTATATATTTTTATTTATTTATTTATCATATCAAAGTTAATGCAATTATCTCTTTCAGAAATATTTCGTAAGAGATTATTTAAACGTTAAAATAACCTTTAACATATTATTTATTATATTCTACAATAATATTTACGTTAATGGCCTGACACCTTTTTTGAATACTTTCAGGAATGTCCATCTCGTTGATAGACTAATTAACCCTGATTTTTCTGAATCAGCCTATATAAAGTCAACCATCGAATTATTTCAAATGTCAATATGTAAATAATAATAACGTTGATGATAAGCAGAGGAGTCATAGGATAATTTAAGATTTATTTATATCATAGTGCTGCAAAGAGAGCAGTAAATTTCAAAAAATAAAAAATAAAAATTATCGTTGAAGCTTAAATATTTAAATAATGTCGCATATATTGAGGTCGCTCTACCAAATTTGAATATTTGGTTTGTTGGAATATACAGTTTAGACAAAATTAAATAATGTATCTAATATGTATTCATTAAATATATGGAAAAAAATAGAATATTAATAATTGAATTCAGGTATACTACAGTTAAATATCTGCTCTTTTGTATTATTAAAATTTTACTGGAGTATAAGTCGATATAAAAACGTGCTTAAATAGTGTTATAATGCTTTATCAAATCGCTTAAGCGATATATATTTTACATGATTTCTTAATAGTTCGCCCTCATTACTCTATACTATAGCTTATAACTATATATTTGGAATAAATTGTGCTATTACTGTAAGCTACTTATAAAGTAAAGTAACAGGTATCTATTTGATATTTATTTGCTAAAATTAAATTTATTTGGATTTAAACTAAAAATAGTTTTTAAGATAGATTTTCTTACATTAATTAAACATATAACTCCAATTAACAATATTAAGATATGATAAATTTGTCCAATAACTATTCTGCATCTTATAAAATTAAACAAAATTATAGGAGTCATAAGAAAATTGTAGAATCATGCTTTGATTATTTTTCTATTGTAGTTTATGTAAACCCAGTTTAAACCAATCTAGTGACTACTGAAAATGCTGTCAATTTTTAATGTAATATTAGACAAATACTAAGTTAAAACATAAATCAATTTTTAAAATATTTCTTTAAATTGTAAGTTATTTTATAATACCGTATTTCCTAAAATGGATACCTCATTTTTGATATACAATTCATATGATTAAAAAAATATAAATGAGGAAAAGTTTGAAAATATGGATAAGGGTCATAATTATATAATATTAATAATTAAAAGAAATCACTTGTTTAAAAGGACAAACGAGCCCTTAAGGAAACAAATTTAAAGAAACTTTCATGTCATTGTAAAGATATATTTACTAGATGGTTTTGTAGAATTATTAACAAAAATAGTTTTAAAATTTCAGCAGTTATACGATATTTTACAATTTTATATGTAATTTAAATGTTTGTTTATATAAAAGATAAATATCATATGCCTATACCTAAATTATAGTAAATTGAGTAGATAACTAGAAATAAAATTTAATTTGATTTAAATAGTGACCTATTTTTCTAACGTAAAGTCTAAAAGTTTAAGATTGGATTGGCTGAATAAAGCTAATAATAAAAGAACACAGAGCATTTTTTTATAAATGCAGCCATATGAACAGAATTATCTATCGATTTTTACCCAAAATTATGTA
>CAAALY010000165.1:0-11709 GCA_900617795.1 Protopolystoma xenopodis
GGATTATGGAGAATTGGTCTTTGCAATTACAACTTCATCGACAATTTCAACTCAGAATGTGACCTGAGAAAATGTATGGCCTTCTTTCAAATTTAAATCTGTCTTGTGACCCATAACAAAGTGGTTAGTTTCTCGATATTATAGCCTGCATGTTTATGGTTTGATTTCCACTAGAGGTGTCGATATGATCTTTGCGGGTTAAAATTTTCTGGCCACCCCGGACGAGAATACCTTTTGGGTCGCAAGATTATTTGAAATTTATTGCAAATCTAAGGTTGACACATAGCATTTTGAGCAAATTTAATCACAATTCCCCTTATAACCTGAAATAAGTTATGATGAATCCATCTCATTATATATTATTTTGACTGATAAATTTTTTAGCAAGTCACTGTACCGTGAAGAAATTCCTGTTAATTAGTGGAATAAAATGCAATTAAGTGAATATATTAAGTTTAAATTTCTAGTATGAATAAACATTACAATATAAAATATATGATAATCTTAGATTTAATAATTATTCAAATATCTATTAATTAACTAGGAACATATATAGAACATATTTGTTAGAGCGTGACTTATTAAATATATTTCTATTTATAATATTTTCTGTTGAATATCTAATAATTCATTTAATCCTTATATGTGAAATCTCCGTAATGCCTGATTTTGCATGATATTAAGACAGACTCGTCATTGATTATTGACGAATATTTAGAAAGATAAAATTGTTAGAAAATAATTTGAAAGAGTTACTTAACTTATAGTGAAAAAACTATCTACATGTGATGATATATATGTAGAGGTTATCTGCCGAGGCACCTGTCAAAACGTATCTGTACTCGATAGTAACTGTGCTAACTATTAATGCTTTTTATACTAATTAGTAGTCTAGAATATAAATTGCTTTTATTGCAAAATTAATTTAATTTTTCTCCTTTTAAAAATTTACTTGCTTTGATACTTCTAATCTTTACTTTGGTAGATATTTTATAGGCCGAAATTGAATCAATTAATGTTTTAACAAATACATCCCTATTTGCCCAGTGTAGTTAACCATTTTGGATTCATTACACTGTGGAATTGGTATTTGAAAACTAGTTTCGAAAACAAGTTCAGACCATTTCTATCTTTTGCTCTGTTTGAATAACCCTTTTATCACATTTTTATCCGTCAAGCCCAGATCCTCTAATTAAGGCTGATTATTTCTAATTCCGAATCATCAGCTTCGCCTTCCTACTTTTTTAACAAGTAATATTTCTCTAGAAGTTTCAGTCCTTTTGTAACAGAAGAGACAACCTTTCAATGTGCATTATAAGTAAGGAAAGAAATGAACTACGAAAAATTACCTGCAGCAGCCACCATCTTCAAGTTATATAATATTGTAAAGTTGGACTAATATGGCTAATTTGCATTGGACAACTAAGAAAGCCACTATGATATTGAAGCTATTCACTTCTGTATTATATAATATATAATATAAAATTTATTTACAATCTCAGAAGGAACAATAAGAAGCCTGACCATATTTGCCCTGTGGGTTACATATTAGTCATAGATATGGCATACATAACCAGT
Source organism: Protopolystoma xenopodis (assembly GCA_900617795.1). Taxonomy (NCBI): domain Eukaryota; kingdom Metazoa; phylum Platyhelminthes; class Monogenea; order Polystomatidea; family Polystomatidae; genus Protopolystoma; species Protopolystoma xenopodis. The sequence goes on from CAAALY010000165.1 coordinate 1,579, forward strand.
TTATTGTTTCAATTCTGTAGCTGGAACAGGAAGGGTTTGAGAAAAATTTCTTTTTTTTCCACAATGCTCAAATCAGAATTAGGCCCCACTTTTTAGTTATACTAAAAATTCCTCCACTATGTACTTCTACACATTAAATTGAATGGCTGTCTTCCATAATATGAGATATTAATTATTGTTTCTATAAATAATTTGCGGTAACTTGGCTAGCTAAGATGGTATAAAGGCTAAAAGTCGAATTTTCTCATAATGTAATTCATATGCTTCATAAGTGTATAGAATTTCGCCTTGCCTACTCTCTCAAAAGTTTTTATAACCTAAAGTGTACGGCAGATTAACCCTTGTCTAAATCTCATCACTACTCAAAATATAATTCGACGCCTGGTTATGCTCATCGTAGCGAAACTTTAGGAATATGCTGCTGCCTCATAAAGGAATCATGGGGCTTATTCGTTTTAAATTAGAAAATTCAAGTATCTGTCCTTGAATCAATTTAAACTACCAAGTTTGACTTAAGGTATTATTGTGGAAATAATGATAGTCTCGAACATTTTTATTAGCAATTTTACTGGTTTGATTTTCTGTTGATTTTAATCTATCTTTGTCTGAGAGGCATAAGCTAGTTAAATGGTAGATATGAAGACCAAGTTAGTGTGGCCTTATTTTTGGTCGCGGTCTCCTTTAGTTTTATAGTTTGGCTTCGAACTTGTTTTCGCAACTTGGTCGGAGCGCCAGGGAAACTTTGTATGACGTACCTAATCCCGTGTCATCTGCCACATTATTTGTGATTTCTGATATTGGACCATTAGACGATTACATTCCCAAATGTTTGGCTGGTATCGTAGTCAGCATCGTCAATGAAAGGCGCCATCGTATGCACAGAATTACAACTTGGCCAAGTGACAAATGACAATCTATTTAAGTTCATATAGCTTAAGTCTAGATTTAGGAAGGGTCTAGGCGGGCTTCTTAATCCGAGCGATTTTCAAGAATTCCATAGTACGATTAACCGGAAATCAGTGAGGATCAGGAATTTTATAAATAGAATGCTTGACAATAAGTTGCCTAGAAATGCGGTAATAAGGCAATACAGGTCTCAGCCAAATCGAACAAATCATTATATTCCGACATTGACGACATACCCTCTTTAAAAGGACGATGGGCATAAGGTTGTGAACTTATCATCAATTCAGAAAACTTGGATCTCCTGAAGGAGTCTACTTTTTCACTAGACAACGAAGGGAAGTTTTTAAAAGATATTCCTAAAGTGATGGTAAAACGTTCGGAGAAATATTTAGGAAAGATGAAAATGGAGATTGAATGGGAATTAATCCCGAGTATCCCGGCACATTAACAGCCAGTAAATCGGAAATTAGGGAACGAGGAAAGGATATCTTGGAAGCGGAGTGGATAGGGAAGAAGTCGTTAACAAGATTGACCAATTTGACAGTAAGGACCACATAGTTTACATTCGACGGCAATATATATAAATCACCTCACCTCACCTCTCTTTAAAAATGTATACATTGTCAAATTATAAAATGAGTTCGAGAGTTCACCGCTGCAACCAATAGTGCTTATATGAGACCTGGATGACTACTTTGCACTTTGGTCGCATGACAAATATAATTAAGATGAGCTTATCAAATTTATGAACCAACTTGATGAATAAATTAAATTCACAGTGAAGATGTCGAAGAATGAGCTACTGCCTGTTCTGGATGGTGGGGTAATTTGCTCCAACAGAGTAATCATATGTGGAAATAATCCTCACTTTCCATCCTCATCACAACTGAAGAGTGAAGATCGGAATACTGAGTAGTTTGTGCATTTGAAGCTCGAAACTAATGGGTATGGAGTCGTGAGACTGAACAAACTGATTCGGATTTGCCTTAGTAACGGGTCTTACAGAAAATTTATAGAAATAAATATACTGGTCATAAGGAGCAGATATCAATTTAGATATGAGGAAAATAAAGTCAGGAATCGGGAGGTTGAGCAAAAGTGACCGTTGCCAATAAAATGGAATATCAAGGTGATAGCAAATAAAATGAGAGCATTTCACATCAATCTACCGACGCAACACAGAAGGTGATAAAACTACTAGTTCGCAATCCTCTTCCTCCAGGTCCTATCAGACTCTCTCTCTTGCCCACTAGGATCTATTTCATAAATCTCCAATTCACAGATTTCGCTCAACAACTGCCATCCTATCTGTGCTATTCTAGGTGTCATCTAACACAATCTGCCTGACTTCCCTCTGACTCCTTATGTCCTCCAACCGCTAAATGTTGGTCTCCTTGCAATTTCTATTCTTAAAATAAAAAGTATTTTCCTTATCCAGTCGTTTTCATTTTGCGTTTATTACTGTTGCCTGATCTTCTCCGAGATTGCTTAGATAATATAAAAGGTTCTCGCAAGTCTAATGTTCATTAAATTTCTTCTGATCAGTACATCAATGGCCTCTCAGATCTTGTGTTTTTTGTATTTCCAAAATATGCAGCCAGCCTTTCTGTCGATTTCCAGTCGATTTCGTGTCCCGCCCGTGCAATGCGCTCCGCTAATTTGGATCTTTCCGTATCCATGTTTCTGCAGTCTTTGATGTTCCTTGATTTGAAGGCTGATTTATAATCCTGTTTCACCAATATAGTCCTGATCACATTTTATGCATTTTATACAATAAACTCCAATCCAGTTTGTCAATCTTCTCATGTTATGTCGGCAGAGTGGCAACGAGTATTCCATTTATTATTCGCAATTTTTGGCTCAGTTCACGTGAAGGCAGGCATATCCACTTTTGGTCATCCTTCTGATTCCTGATCGGATTTTTATAAAATCTGAGTTTACATCTGCTCCTTATGATACCTACATTTATTTCTATAAATTCACTAGTGTACCTGTTTCTAAGGCAAATCTGAATCAGGTTGTCCAACTCCTCGTTCCAGAACTCGGTGTCTGTTTGTCTTAAGCTTCTGATGATCAAACTCTTCAGTCTTTCGATCTTCAGTCTGTAGCTATGGTTAGATCGAGAATTAAGGATTATTCCCGTATATGCATTCTTTCTGAATTGTCTCCTCATGAGTATCCCATTGGAGTGTATGACTTCAATATCCAGAAAGGTTAGTGGTGCATCCTCCTCCACCTCCATTGTCAATTTAATTATTTCATCAAGTTGATTAAGTAAATTGAGGAATTCCTTTAAATTTTCCTTATCATGTGACAAAAGTGCAGAGTAGTCATCCAAGTATCGTATAAGCACTCTTGGTTGGGGTGGGGATTTCAAAATACCGTTTCCTATTTGTCCGTATATACATTTGCTAAAATAGGTAGTCCAAATATTTTCTCATAGATACGGTCGTCAAGTGTAAAATAAGTAGTCCTTACTGTCACGTTGATCAGCTGTGTTACCGACTCCTTCCGTATCTGTTCTGCCTCTTCTCGCTTAACGTTTTCTCACCCGTGATATTTGTGTACACGTCATAGCTTACCAATAATTCAGTCTCAGCCATACCGATACTTTGGAATCGTTAAGAAAATTAATATGAATTTCTCACGGTGTTGGAACGTCTGTCATTTATTTTCTTGAGCTTCAAGCAAATTAATTTTGCAAGTTTGCGTGTTATTCCGTGCTTGTAGTTGACTTAATCTTAGCGGATTTCATTCCTTGTGTATCTTTGGTAGTCCGTAGACTGCCGGTGATCTTGCATTATTTTCAATTAACTAGTTCATTATGATAAAGTTATGATACTAATAGTTGCAAATAAGTTAAGCCCATAACTATCAAATCTAGATTTAGGAAGGTCTATGTAGGGTTCTCACTCCGGAGGATTTTTATCCCAATTAGCATAAGATTAAAGTAATAGGCTTTATGATTATATCGAAATTACCTTTGCTTTTTCTCCCGGAAAGTATTCATTCCCAAGGCGTAATCCAGTTTAATCTTATCTGGATCTCACCAGCTAACCCAATTTGATTCGAACCAGGTTATTATATCATCTATTTTTATCATGATTTGACACCATATTGCTGTGTCAACCATGGATCATAATGAAGCTATAGCTTTCAAGCTTCCGTACAAAAATTATTATGATAGGCACCTAAAAGGCTCAGTAGATCTTATTTAGCATTAATAATCATCTTAGGTAGCATAATACTGCAGCTCAGCCTGGGTTCATTTATCGCCGCGAATAGTGATGAGATCTAGGCGAGCTTTAGCCCATTTTAGATGAGAATAGCTTTGGGGAGGAAATTCTAAGCGAATTTAATAGAAATTTGGTATAGTATCCATTATAATTTCAGGCTTTGAAACGTGGAATCGCCACCATTGTTGACATCGACCGTGAGCAATGTCATTCTTGTTTCTTTGACAAGTTGTAGTGCGACCCTAAGAATGGCAAGGTTCACTGTCGATGCTAATTACGATGCCGGCGAAATGCTTGAAAATGTGTAAAAATCATCGGTCCAACTCTGGAAATTAGCATGGATTATATATACTTGGGATAAGGTGCTTTCCGCTAGGTTAACCTGACAATAAGGTGAAGTTGTAAAAACAAGTTATACATATATTTGGTTTAATAAGCACACTTTTGTAAATAAGATTTTCATTAAATTAATTTTCACATCCGAATCCACTTTAAGATGTGTTAACTGAGCTATATTTTAATGAATTAATATGTCTGCATAATAAGAGAATACGCTTTCTCCTCCTATTTAATAGTCTACCTGAGTAGTATGGAATTGTACAATGTTTTCTGAAAATTCAAGTAATTTCGTGTTGCAATACTTGAGACAAATGATCAATCTGATCCGATCTAGGTCAGACAAATATGAAATAATAAAGGCAAAACCCTCATAACTAGAATGAATTAAGAATACAAATGCATATAAGAATAAGAATGGAGAATAATGGTGTTACATGAGATCAATCCTTTCTATAATATCGCTAGAACGATAGAAATTGTTTAACTTATCATTGGTATCTTGTAATTAAACCTAACAGTCTTAGTATGGCTCGGGATTATAATATATTAGCCTAAACGGGGTAGACCACATAAGACATTAAAATTGGTTGGTACAGTTGAAGAAATATTCCGTTCGCTATAAAATCAAAATTAATTTCAGCCCTTTTAATATAATTTAGGCTGCGGCTCTTCCGAGATTATATGTAGCCGATGGTAAGCAATGTCTGCACATTGAATGTCAACGGCACCTCAAAACTGTGCAGGCAATTTATATACTTATTTTTCGTTTATAAATAGGCTTTCGAGAATAACAACAGATCATATATATGAGATATTGTGTGAAAATTCAGCTACCGGTCCTGCACCAGCTTAAACGAAATACGATGAATAAATCTCATAATATATTTACTGTTTGTAAGAATGGACATAGCTTACTCCATTTCCTTCATTTTATTTCAAAGTGGAACGAAGCATGCTCACCTATTGAAATAAGTAAGATTAAAACGTAAAAGTGACTACAAAGCAGTAAACAGGTAACAATAATTGCCAAAAAGATAGAGACACTTTGAAATTGGTAAATTATATGACATTTTGCGCTTTGCCACATTTAAATTAACCTCTCTTCCTGAAATTCTATAATTTACTCACTCAAGCTTAATTATGAATTTTTAAACATGACTTAACACAAGAATCTGAGGAGCCTTCAACAAAGTAACTCTTCTCGGAACAGGATTTATTGAGTATGAGGCACATTCTTACTCGCATATTCCATCTCATCTCTATGTCAAGTGACCACCTCACCCTAGTAACAGAGCAAACTGACTTCTCTTATTGACGAAAAATGTGTTCACCTGTAAAAAATATTTATTGTGGGAAGTTAGAAGATAGTTTTTTGAGGCTAAATCGTTATTCCATGTATCCATGATTCAATTGGCTGGTGAATCGTTGTGTCTCTGATTCAAACCGGCTAATTTGTTTTTGTTTTCGCGCTTCACCAAAAATGCCTGCTCTCTGAGAACCAAATAGAATCAGGCTATATGACTGTGTCTTGTAGAGGCATAGTCTCCTTCTTCTCAAATCATTGTCTCACCTCCTGGCTGCATCTCTTTACTATATACCAAATCATACGACTCACATATTAATGCCATCACAGTGACATTTCAGCCCAAGTCATTGACATTACATGTTGAAGAGGCGAGTAGAAGGTATTCATAACTTGGCATCACTGGAAGCTGAATCGGGATTGCCTCGGAGCTGTGATTGTGGATTTGTGCGAATGAAGCCGTGCTGAGCTATCGTCCGTCGTGTGGTGGAAATTGTTAAAATAGAACAACTTGATTTACGGTATAATTCACCAGAACACGAAGACAAGAAAGATGGCCATCTACAATTCTACCTACCTTTTATAGCCCAACTTTGTCCACTAAATGAAGCATCCCACAATCTGGTTGGCTATCCTATACTTTCCATAAACGTTTGCAGAAAAAAGGAGCTCAGGATGTCATGTGAAGAGGCCCTTGGTGAAGCATGGAATGGATACAATTGTGATATAACAGCTGCATCCTTGCCCAAATCACTCAATTTTATTTAATTTTTGTACCCGCAAACTCTTGCAGGCTGTTTTGTGTTCAGATAACTTCCTATGTATGCGCCTACAAGTGTCTCCCACATATTCGCCGTCGCATTAGCACAAATTACTACGAGAACCCTATTTGGAGAGAGTGTCAGAATATCCTCGAAAAGAAGGTAATACCAAGAAAGTGTGATTTTCTCTTTATACCTAGTCCTAATTTCCCACCTCCTCAGTAAGTCACATGTCTTCTTCGAGAGCTTACATGATGGTAGCAAAACAACCATGATAGAGCAGTCCATCCCTTTATTTAGCCTCAAATATTTTTTTATCTTAATCCTATTTGACAATATTCTAAAATAATTGTCAATCAGTCCTCGTGGATAATAGCTATCAACCAGAATTGTCATTAATCTTTTTAATTCCTGGTTCCTGGTACCTGATTACCTATTCTACATAACCATAGTTCCCTTATCATCTTAAAGACATGATTGACTGTTAGTCACGAAAACCTACTTGTAGCAAAAAATAGAGCAACATTCTTGTAGGTTCCAGAAGATAAATCAGCTCTCAATTTAGATCTGTCAAAAGTGGACTCAAGACCTTGACCACATGGGGTATAAAGCTGGTCCTTGATGGAGCAACTACAGAGAAAATACTTTAAATTATCCTTCTTAGAGTGAGAATAACTGGAAATTTCTTTAGAATCAGATAAACAAATAAAATAGTTGCTAATAGTCTAATGTAATGATTTAAACAAGCTTACGTAGCAATATCAAACATCTACTCAGCCAAGAGTATTCACACCTCCTCACACCTATAGTACTCATATAGCCATCAGTATTCTATTCCAATTATCAAATCAATGCGAAATAAGAATTCAGTATTGATAGAACTTTTGCCTGGGTGTCCTAATTTAATTTTGCCCTTAAATACTATAAGCCAATGGCATTTAGTAACCATGACTCCAACTTTGCGCCATTGTTGATCACCAACTACTGGTTTTACGCGTTAGATGAAGATACGAATTTGCTGCATTTGGCCATGAATAATGAAGTGAGATACTCTTAAATACTTACCTTAAACGTAAGTGTTCTTCAAAGAAGCGCTTGATCTATAATTAGCGAGCATACCTTTATATCGAATAAAAGTGTGTGAAGCTCGTAGATCATTTTAATCCAAAGAAGACGGATTCCTCTTGGTCAACTATTGTTTGGATCGATGTCAGTCAACGAACTGATCTAGTTCTGACAAAGAGATTTCAATCATCAGAAGGATCTAACTTTTTTGACGAATTGACCTTGCATTCTTTCCGTATGATTATATAATATCAAATATATATATATATTTTTTTTTAAATCTATATATCATATTCTTCCGTAGACCAAAATATTATATTGAAGAATAAAGCGTCAATGATAAAAACCATGTCTGGTTGCTGCGGCTAAAATCATCTCTAATGACTCATTTCTTCCCTTCTCATCGACCTGTTAGGAGGGCAATGCAAATCCTTTAATTCGTCGTAGTTAGGTTTTATGACCGAATGCACACTGGTCTTTGAACACAGTTTGGTATCGTTCCTCCTAGTCGGCTGAATCCTCCTTCACAGTGTCGTATGAGATGGGCGGGGTCCGAAGTCATACACTAATTAGTTGATAACGCAGCGTTTGGAGTAAGGGGCCAATCATCTGCAGACTTTATTCTGACATACAGGAAGTGATGTATCACTTTTGGCTTATAGGTAGGATTTCGAAACTATGAAATGTATCCATCCAATTTAGAAACCCTGCGTATAAACAAAAGATATGTAATATAGTCGATTGTTATAGCAAATATAACTTTGCTTCATCGACAATCCCACCAAAAAATGGGATATGGCAAAATGCCTGGCCTTCGTTGAAATTTGCATCCACTCTGTGACCCAAGAGGACTCGTGGCAATGTGGCGGGATTACGTGCTGCACTGTCACAGTTGGAGTCCCACTGGAGGTTTTGTGTGCGTGCTATGTAAATTCCAAGGAAACGTCAGTCCTACTCATATGATTGTGAGAAAATGCATCATCCTAAACGCAACAGAGCGAATACATCTCGTATTATTATATCATATTGGCTAGAGATGTATTTGATGTTTCGCCGAAAGATTCAAAGATGTATGAAGCATTTATCATTTTCATTTATCTTTTCAGGCCGAAGATAAGTAATGAAATTTATTAAATCGAGGGTCAAGCTTTAGAGGTTGTCAGGCGTACTAATGACTCAGGACAAGGTCTTCCTGCCAATATGACCAAGTTGCGAAAATAAGGTTAAACAGCTTCTGTGAAAATCTGCAAGTTGCTATCTAAACATGTCCTAAAACAGTCCACTGTAAATATTTCGGCGGTTTATCGTGATTTTTCGACATTTCATAGCTTATTGCGCCCTCATAAATTTAAAAGTTCTCTGAATTTTATAATATTGGTATGCTAGCGTCCCGTGGAGAATGGAACCGCCATAGGTTTTTTGTGGGGACAAAGCTAGCCTGACTGTCGAGTAGATGTTGATCAGTGCCACTTTAATCCAATCCAATCCATTGTTTAAAGTTTGGAGTTGCTACTGCCAATATTTAAACGAGCAGGCTAGAATAGTAGTCCCTTTGTGGAGTGAAGCTAAGTGAATATCAACTGTCACTGTGAAGTCTTTTATTCCCTCTATTGAGTAGTTTTCAATTAGAAGTCCTACATCGCTTACATCCCTTAAAGTGACCTAAGCTAACTCGTGTTCCTATTCCAATAAGGTACCCAATCTTGAAAGACCCACGTCACCAAAATACATCTCACTGAGGCTAAAAATTGTCTACTTTAGCAGATTCAGGTAATCTTCAAGACTGACCAGTTCCATGAACCATGACGGCCTAAGTAACCCAAACTGTTACAATCCTAGGTATCAGAAATACCTAAATCTAGGCTTACAAACAAGAATTGAAGACTTGAGTGAGGTTACAATCATGACCTAACCACATATTCACCTAATGATACGTAAATCCAAAAGATGTTTAAACACAGGTGCACCAGTATACACTTTTAAAGAAGCCCAAATGGATGTGTTAAAGACATCTTCAAGTTCACATAATCCTCTTGAGGCGAGATAAGCAGGAAACAATCGATTAAGCCTCATGAGGAAATAGTGTACAATTATAAATCTATAGACAGTGATTTATATGTTGTTACCCAATTTATGGCATCCATCAGTTGTGCAATGATCTTTGTTTGCCTACCGAAATCCTTACTCTGATTTCGCCATACAGAGATTAACTACGAGTACTAATAAAACGAATAAAAAAACTCAGCTAAATAAATGTTTACACCTTGAATATATTTCCCAAAGTGCCATAGCTCCTTTATAGCCTTATGGTTGCCTTTGAAGGCGTCCATATTTGTTAGTGAGTTGTGAAGACCAAAATGAACAAATTAAGATTTGCTGAGGAGTTTTTCTGGAGAAAAAACAGGCATTCATTGGCGTAAAATGGGCATTCGTCTTGGTCTGCACAATATCAAAAAGAAAATAAATAAAATTAATTGAAAACACTGGTGCATAGATATATATATGTATATATATATATATA
>CAAALY010000166.1:0-11705 GCA_900617795.1 Protopolystoma xenopodis
GATCTCAGTCTTCTTCATCAATATATTATTGGTTTGACCTCACTTTCGCAACTTGGTTGGAGGGACAAGTGAACTATTATGAACATTCCTACTCTTGATAAAGTATTAATGAAATTTTTCAGCGTCGGGCCGCTGACTTTATTCATTCACATAGATTTGAAGGATCGCATTTACTAAGTTATTAAGCCGAGTTAAGTTGATAAGTTGTAATTAAGAGCCAGCAAAACGTCTGGTAATGTAAAAGGTCAACGGTCCGATGCTAGAAATTATCGTGAATTCAATGACAGAAGACTTAGGACTACGTATGTTCCACTAGGTCCCACTGTCGCAACGACTAATTTGCAGAAAGGATGTCAAATCAATGGTGAGGAAGAAAATCTGGATAAGCCAGACATTTGTACCAAAATACAGATACAAATTAGACAAAATAGTCAAACAAAAGGAATCAAGAGACCGTAAAGAAGTATTAAAACAAAGCAATCTTTAAAAGTACCGCTAGAATTAGCTTATTCGCTGGACCGAATAAGAGAACGGTAGATAGGAAGAAATCCACTTCTGATAGTTGAATGTAAGCTAGGCGTGACAAATTCACGAGCAAAGAATTCTTCTTTTTACTCTGCGAGCTGCTTGAAATAATATTCAAAATTTTCAACTAAACTATTCGTCCCCTAAAAAGGGGATTGTGCAAAAATTTCAAGTATCTAAACGAAGGACGGATATGAAGCCTGTCTTGTTAAAATGTGACAATTATTGATAAGCCAGACCTAGATCAATGTGGCCCATTACTTATTTTAAAATAATCATCTATTAATTAAGAAAATTAAGTTTTATATCGTAGATATAGAGACCAAATAATGTGGCCTTCTGTTTGGTCGCATTCTCTATTAGCTTTAAAGTGTTGATTTGACTTTGCTTTCGTGGGGAGACCATGTGGAACATACCTAGTCCCGTATCCTCTGCAATATTATTCATGATTTCCAGCATTCAACTATTGGCTGGGCACATTCTCAAACGTTTCGCCGGTATTGTCGGAGAGAGGCGCCATCGTAAGCACGAAATTACAACTTATCAAACGGACAAGTGAATGTTGACCGTTGTGGCATCACGCCTCATCCCTATTTTTTGTTCTACCTTCTAGTGCCGCATCTCTTTCTCTCAAACCCACTTGTGGGTTTAGTGAAGCGTAATAATCTCCACCAACTAGCCTACATTCTGCCCCTCCTTTTTTCCTACCTGCTTGTCAATTAACTGCTGCCAAACATCAAATTTACTTTTTTGCTCTGAAGAAAAACTGGGTTACGAAGATTTCTTAATCAAATATTGTGGCATGACTCCATTTCGAAAGGAAAGTTGGTCGGAAAGAATTCATGATGTGGTCTCACCGGAAACCGAAGAAGGATTGCAAGGTAGGAAAAACTGTTGAATTATTCAAAGAAGTCCTCAGCTCACCGTCCTGCAACCCTGATGAAACCGTGCTAAGCTTTCGGCTGTACTGTAACAGACTTCATCAGAGCAAGATTCCATACTTTACGAAATAGAACTAAAATATACTAAACAAACAGAAAAGGTGACCGACTGCAACCCTAGTGGCTTTTTATACACCAAACACCGCTTGGCTACTTCAACCTTACTCTACATGCTTGCAAATGAGTGAAGCTTACTTCCCAAACTGGAAATGTGTTTGGTGGCAGCTGCTTTATCCTACAAAAACTAGCCTACAATTGCCTAATGTTGAATCATGTTTGGGCTTGTCTTATTGCCTATTGTGAGTATGTAATGTGGGAAGTATGATAATCCAAGTTCTTTCTCTTGCTAAGTGGCACTTCCTGCACCCCCTCTCTCACTTTCTTTAAGTCTATCCAACAACCACTAAAAGTTCCTACTTAGTTTTCTACACTCGTTCCTCCTATTCAGGACGTTGACTGTTTTGTTAATTTCTATAGACTTCCTAATCTTACGCTCTGACGTGAAGTCCCCGAAACCCGCGAAACGTCTTTTTGATCAGTCTATTAAGTGTCCTGTATTGGCCATGTGCTCAGCGAGCTTAGACTTTTGGATCCACAGGCCTTTACAAGCGGTTTGGTATTCACATTGTCTCTTATGAATGGGTCGGCAGGTCTTCCCCATATATAGCTTACCACATGAGCACAAAACTTTGTAACAGCCTGATCTAGAAAGAAGGTCTGAATATTATCTAATTGAAGGAACTGTTGCAGAAGGTGTTTTTAAGTTTAACTTCATTAGAAGATGACCCAACGTTTTTGGAAGCTGACAGGATTGCAAAATCAGGAACTAAGTAGAATGATCTAATTCCTATTACGCCCCAGATAGCAGACTACCCTCGTCTATTTAACTACTTATTATATAATTGTTTACTAATCCTAATAGGTAATTTTTTTGAAACAGTATATCTCTCAAGCTACCAATCTCCTGGTCCCGATGGTTTGCATCTGCTAGACGCAGACTTCTTAGTATCATAGACTTTATTAGTTTTATTTTTAATTTATATGTATGGTTCAAGAACAAATTAATAAGGAAACCCATGTGAGTTGGTTTTCTATATACATATCTACCCAACTTATTATCTTATTTGCTAACTAAACATCCAAAAATGCATTTTATTTTCCTTTTCTAATTCTATGGTAGACTTAGTATTTGCATCTTTTCTATTTATTAACTCAAAGAATTCCCCCAAACTATTATTGTCGTGTTGCAAAAAGCAAAGTAATCCTCCACGTAACGAACTAAAGACTTGGGAAATAGGAGTGTCTCTTGAAATACACGAACTTCTAATTGGGCCATTTAGTTATTAGCTAAAACAAGATCTGATAGCCAAACTCGTGTCATCTTACACAGCTAACTATTGAAGGTAAAATATGTATTAAACATTGCAAAATTGACTAATATAAGGATTAAATCTTTGCTTAACTTTTTATCTGTTATGATTTCAGGGTGATGATCTATAATTCTAACGCCTTCATTGATTCGTTTATCGGAATGAAAGTATACATAGAAACTGCATCGAAATTTACCTGCAAATCTCATTTTCTATCGTCTGATAATCAATTAATTTAATAAGATCGTAGAAGTTTTTAGAGAGTATTCAGACCCTCTTTCTATATCAGGCTGTCACAAGCTTTTGTGCTCATGTGGCACTGTATATGTGGAGGAGACCTGCCGACTAATTCACAAGAGACTATACGAACACAAAACCGCGTGTTAAGATATGTAGGTCCAAAAATCTGAGCTCGCTGTACACATGATTGATACAGGACACTCAATAGACTGATCCAAAACATAAAGTTTTGCGAGTTACGGAACTTCACGTCAAAGCTTAAGATTAAGTAGACTATAGAGACTAACAAAATAGCCAACATCCTGAGTGAAAGGAAAGAGTATAAACTTAGATAAGAACTATTTGTTGCTGTTGGACTTAAGGAAAGTGAGAGAAGGAGAGTGCAGCAAGAGCCACTGAGCAAAAAAGGAGGCTGGATTAACCCCGAGTCTAACTGGGACTATCATACTTCCCATGACATGAGCTTTACATACGCACAACAGACAATAGTTGGAGGATCGTACACTAGTTTTTTGTGTGATCAAATATCTGCCACCGTACGCACTTGTTATTCGTGAAGTAACCTCATCCATTTGCAAGCATGTAGAATAAGGCTGAAGTAACCAATCAAATCATGGGATGTCCCATTAAGATGACGAATTCAGGTGTATAAAAAAGTGACTAGGGTTAAAGCCGGACACATTTTCTATTGGTTTAATATATTTTTGCTCTATTTCATAAAGGTGGAAAAAAACTTGGCACAGTTTAATCGAGATCACAGGACGATGAGCCGAGGACTTCTTTGCACAACTCGACAGTCTTCCCAACGCCGCAATCCTCTATCGGTCTCCGGTGAGACTCCTCACGAATTTCTTCCAACAACTTTCCCTTCGAAATGGAGAGTCATAGCACAATATTTCATTAAGGAATTCTTCAAAACTCAGTTTTTCTTCATAGCAAAATAGTAACTTTGATGTTTAGCAGCGGCCAATTGACAAGCGGGTAAGAAAAAAGAAGGGACAGAATGTAGGTCAGGATCCCTGCAAACTGCATCTGGTACCATTGGTGGAGATGAATACACTTCTCTAAATCCCCTTGTAGCGACACACTCTTAGGCGACCCTGAATGAAATAAGATGAAGTGGGGCTGAGAGAAAGAGATGCTGCACTAAAATTTAAAACAAAAAATAGGGGCAGGGAGTGCTGCCACAACGGCTGAAGAGAAAGTTAGTCTAAAGGATTACCTCTACTTGTAACTTTGATAAGCTATATCTCTGTGCTTACACTGAAGCTTCTCACTACCGATTCGAATACGATTCCGGCGAAACGTTTGGGAACGTATCTAGCCAATGATTCAATGATGGAAATCACGAATACTATTTTAGAGGACACGGGACTAGGTACGTTGCCCAAGGTCTCCTTGAAGCTCCTACCAAGTTGCGAAAACAAGGTCAAACCAACACTATTCAGATTCATAATTGATTAAAAAATCGTCTTTGGAATAAATAGTTTAATGAAGTCCTGCTGATAAGAGCGATTCTACATATCTAGTAATTAGGGGAACATCTTGCAATTCATCCTCATAGCTAGTAAGCCTCGTGACTATTAGTATATCATGAGGGAGCCGTAGTCACTCCAGGTCCAATAAGGTGATTAAAAAGGGATAGTCGAATTTTTCCACAATTATATGAGTAGGCCTCAAAATGCCATTGAATTACACCCAGAAAATGTTAGCATTTTAAGGGAGGTGGTAAGGATATGTTTTAAATTCAATGGCACCGTATAGCCTGCCCATATCCTTGTGGGAAAATCCAACTAGCCGTCCTTCGTCACCTTATCATACCTGGGGTGACTATAGCTCTTATTCAGGAGCTACTGATTGTCTCAAAACTTGTTTAGAATAATATAATTGAATTTATGAGACCAACAATAGGAAGTTTACGATAAAAAAATATCAGAATGTTGTGATTACTCAGCTTACCAGAAAGTTCAGTAATCATCTCAGCACGTTTGTTGGCAGTGATGATGATACCGAATTGACTTATTGGATTCTGGTCGAAATAGCTTTGCACAAAGTTGGTCGCAGCCTAGCAAGAAAAAATGCATACACTATGGCTCATTAAAAAATAAATAATTAAGAAGGGAGGTTTAGTTTATTTCAATTGCATGAAATCATACTTGAGGATATTAATTAATTATAATGCATAAACATTTATTCGTATACTATTTGAGCAGATAGTAAAACTATGACCATCGAAGAGTATTTTTCTGAAATAAACTGATATTTAAATTATTAAATACGAAGGCCAGCTACTTTATTCCGTCTTACCTCACTTAAGAGGTAATCACAGATTAAACTATGTATAGGTGTTAGTGTGTGCACTAGGCCAAACTGCACAGGAATCAATAAAAGACCGACCATTTGCTACATTCATGAAAAGTCAGGTCTTTACAATCTACGAGTGGAGATGTCTAGGAAAGGGAAACTCTCACTAAACTCATAGATATAACCAATAGGCATTTAGTAGAATTAATGCGGATGATTATTTAGTGTTGACGATGGATTAGCACACCGGTCATATTAATTAATGAGGAAATCAACTGGTCCTGAATGAATCTCCTAGGCGAATGTGCTACCTAGATTTATTATACATATGAGCCTGTCTCTTTGTGCACATAACTCATGTAAAGACAATGGATAGAAAGCAATAAAGGATTCAAATCCAGCTGACAAAGTATCTAATGGTCTCATTCGAAAAAAGAGCAACAAACGTTCAAGTGATGAAAGGGCAAAGTGACTACGGGAATTTGCACAAATGAGCAAGGTTTTTAACATTCAAGCCTATTTTCATGGCTATGAATCGTCGTAGCATTGCCACTAGCGCTGATCAATAGAATAAAAGAGCCTTTATTGTATCTAAAGATATGTAGACGAGATATCAACCCCTACTCTGCAAAACACATAAGCAGTTTTGGGTGAGCAAGTGATGCAGCAAAAGGTTAATATACACCCAGAAGAGATGACAAGTTGAACAGTTACTATGGGGTGGACCCTGTAATACAAGCAAATCCTGAAAACGTGCCGTCTTAACTAAGTTTACATCAATGCCAAGATTAGATCGCTGCAAACAAAACTAAGTAGAAACAAATTAATAAGACCGATTTCGGCTCATGCGCAAACAACATGGTAGTTTCTATAGATAACTACAATAGATTGTGTAAAGGAATCCTCAAATTTAGTGACATGTTGCATGCAGCAACCTGAAGTTTAGTACTCGTTTGACCTTGTTTTCGCAACTCGGTCATATTGGTAGGAAGATTTAGAGGAACGCACCTTGTCCGGAGTCCATTGTATGCATAATCATTTCCAATCATTTCCGTATTAGTCATGGTTGAGGAAGATAAAGTAGCACTTTGGAAATTCCCTTCGATTGAGCAGGCGCAGAATTAGCGAAAATCCTTTAGAATAAAGTTTTGCCATGGCAACAGAATATCGCGTATGTATACCAGATCGCTTATATTTTATTTAGTAGTGATTCTAATATTGTAAATGAATTTTACTTTTAAAAATGTAGACATGGTGATCTTTACGAGGTGCCGAAACGAAAGTAAATATAGTACATTTACTTTTGTAGATCAAAGAAATATATATATATGAGTGGAAAGAAGAAGGAACATAAGAGTTGAAATACTTTTAACATACCTTTATGGTGCATAGAAGACGATTTGGCTTTAAGTCCTGTTCGCGCATTGCTGAGGAGAGATCGATGATAAGAAAAACATGCCTCATCTAAAAAAAATTACACCGTCCGTTTAAAGCTGATGTAGACAAGAAAATGGCTTCAAAATGAGAAACAATAAGCAATCCGTGACAGAATTTGACTTTAGTCCCAAAGAACGATAATAATTATTAATCATTTAAGTAAAATAAACAAAAAACTCAATATAATAAGATATGAGGGCCAAGATGGTGTGGCCTCCGGTATGTTCGCAGTCTCCTTTCGATTTATAGAAGAGGGTTTAAATCGTCGCAACTGGGTCTTGTTGCCCGGGAGACTTAGTAGAGCGCACCTAGTCCGAAGTCCTCTGTCATAGTAGTTAACATAATTCCCAGCATCAGACAGTGGAGTTGGTACATTCTCAAGCGTTTCTCCGGCATCGTAGTCAGCATCATCTATAAACCTAAACAATTTATTCCTCTCTGTAACAAAAGTATCACTTAGTTTCTGAACATAAGCCTGGTAGAGATAGTCATTAACCTTATCAGAGTGATAGGGCCTCTTAAGGTCACAAAACTTAGGAATAATACCATAACGTATACGGCTACAAATTTCTTTGATCTTAAAAGATTCTACCATTCGGATAAGGTTAATGACAATCTCCACCATGCTTCTATTCATAAGCTATATGAGACTTATGTTACAGAGAGGAATAAGCTGTTTAAGTTTATAGATATTAAGTAGAAGCTCCGGTGGGATCTGGTCAGGATCCTGTGTCCGGAAGATTTTCAAAAACTCCAGAGCATGACCGACAGGAATTCACGTAGGATTTCTGACTTGATAGCAATTTGGCACGATGATAAATTGCGTAAGTTTGGGATCATAAGGCAGTCTAAGTCAAAGCCAGTACGCCCAGTAAAAGTGGTTTCCGAAGTGAAAAATCCTACTGATCAGCAAGAGGATCGGAAGGAAGTACTAAACTTCCCATCAATTTCTCTTAATTCCGAAACAACGGCGTTCCTGAAAAAAAGGACTAAATTTTTCAAATTCAACATCACAGAAGCCTTCTAGGAGACATCCTTGTGGAGGTCCGACAAGTTCCCTAAGGAGACAAAACGTGAAAGGGAACTTGGAACTAATTCCAAAGATCTTGGCACATCAAGAGCCAAAACGCAGGAACAGATTTGCCAGGATACGCAAAACCCTGGAAAAGAATAAACAATGAGTCCTTCAGACGGACAAAGGGGGAGCTATGGTAATAATGGACAAAAAATAATATACCAAGAACATGAAACATATTCTACGAGACAGAATCACACATAGTATACTAAATGAGGATCTAACTATTAAGATCAATGGAATCATAAGTGACATGCTGAATGATATGCATAGAAACGGGGAAATTGATTCATGGACAAGAAATTCAATCATAAGAAAGGATGCACGACCACCAACAGCCTACGGATTACCGAAGATATACAAAGATGAGCCAGTAAGGCTGATAGTCAACAATGCTGATAACAACAAGTATGTAGCAACACACAAATCTACAAAGTTTATATGTTTGAAACTCAAGAAATTAAATAAGAGGCTATCAAACACGGTGAAGCATTTATAGGAATTTTCCCAAAAAATCAAAAACATGACACTTGAAGAAACGGACTTATTGGTAAGTTTCGATGTATACAAATATCTCTGGAGAAATCCGCTAACGGCACTGCTTGAAATTCTGGAACGAGAGGAGGATATCCTGGAATCACAACGAAGCAGGAAGGAGTCATTAACAGGACTAATCAACCTGATAAGGACAAACCATTTTACATTCAACGGGAACATCTATGAACAAATATTTGGACTTCTCATGGGATCGCCGCTCTCACCACTTTTGGCAAACGTATACATGAACAAAAAAGAAGAGAACTTTAAGATGGTACCGCTACAACCGGCAGTGTTTATGAGGTATCTCGATGATAACCTGAACTTTGGTCACATGGATGAGAAAAACTGGAAGAGTTTTTGAAGTTTGTAAACCCGATTGATAGAAAAATTAAATTCCCGATGAAAGTAGAGAAAGGTGACCGGTTACCGTTGTTGGATGTTGGAGTGATTCGCTCTAATGAGACGCTCAAAAAGAAATTGTTCAGAAATAAGTCTTATGCTGGGATAATACCCAATTTCCAGTCCCATCACAATTACAGGCTAAAGATAGGAATAATGAGGAGCATGATCATCCAAAGCTTAACTGATGTAGAATTCTGGGACAAGAATTTGGACAAATTGACTAGGATATTCCTCGGCAATGGCTACCCAAGTAAAGTAATAAAAAAACATACGGGCCGTGAAAAGCCGATTGCAGAACGTGGACTATGAAGGAACAGTAAGGATTATGAAGGATTCACAAAAGTGGATATGCCTACCTTCCTGCGAACGAATTCAAAAACCAAGGGCAATATTGAAGAAATAGAATATTCGGCTGGTTATGAAAGAAAAATCAACACTTTTCACAAGTCTACCGACGCAACATGGAAGGGTAGACAAATTTGCTTGTCAGGAGTTTGCTGTATATCATGCCGCACGTGTAAACATAAATATATTGGCGAAACAGGGAGAAAAATTAGCATACGAATCAAAGAACATCAAAGGCTCTGGATGAAAATGGATACCGAAAGATCGGGATTAGCGAAACACAACACACAGGCTGAACATGAGATCAATTGGAAGGAAACAGAAAGAAGGGCTTCATACGATGACAAAACAAAAAAGCGGAAGATTAGGGAGGTCATTGACAGCCTTGGAGATAAAAATCTAATGAACAGGATATTGGAGAAAGATAGAATAAGCGATAACTTTGCCTACAGCCTAAGCAAACTCGGGGAAAACAAGAATAGAACAAGACGGGCAAAAAGGAGACGCCTTGATCAGGGATCTATCGCTAACCGGAGGAAAAAGGATCGCGATGAGGAAAGTGGGAGGCGAGAAGATTCAGCAATCAAGCGAAGACATGGTCAGTGCGTGATGTCCGTTTCGAATAAACCACTAAAAGTTTGGGGGCCTGGCAGTCAGGGAACTAGGCGGATGGATAAACAAATAGTCACAGAAATTCGACGTTATAGACAAACTGTACTATAAATCCACTTGAGATGCCGCATGCGACGAGAGATAGGTGTACACAGTTTGCTCAGATAACATGAGTTTAATCAAGGAGACGACCCGTGAAGGGAATGCCTGATATCTGCAAGCATGGGAATAAGAACCTAGGCGCTCTGCGCCTGGAGTGAAATGCACACTGGGACTGGAACCGAGTGAAATCTGTCAACCAGAAAGATAAGAAACGGATCTACGGGACCATGAAGGGGATCCGGATTGGTGGCCCAAGTCGGATTAGCTGATCGAAAGAGAGGGTAGGGGTGAATAGCAGGTGTGATGAGGCCACAATATATTTGCGACAAAAAGGCACATATTTTGACGAGCGGAATGTAAACAAGTGAGAAGTTGTGATAGGGCGGGAGTTTGATAAGAGGGTAAAGAGTAGATAGATAGGTCAGGACAGAAAGAGTAGTGATAGTGTAATCGTTTTCGGCAGAACGTTTGTCGAGGGATTGACTTCACTTGTCTATTTTAAGAGTTCGTAACTTGGTGCGGAGAATGGCAGAACTCACTGATGATGCTGACTACGATGTCGACGAAACGTTTGAGAATGTACCAAATCCATTGTATGATGTTGGGAATTATGATAACTACTATGGCAGAGGACTTCGGATTAAGTGTGTTGTCCCACGGACAACAAGACTAAGTTGCGACGAGGTCAACTTATTTCAATATAAGAAGTTTAATTCGATGTGGACATGTTTCGAAACTAAATTTTAAGAGAATAATTGGATAAATGGAAAGATGATAGTGGTCTTGTTAAATCCTGATAGATACCAACAGGAATTAAAAGTATGTTCATGCCGTAGAGTGTCAGTGCTATGTTGTACAAAAGTAATTCTTCATCTAAAGCGAATTGGAATTTCGTAACAAACAAGACTTTAATCATACCGCTCGCTTAAGTTTTAATGTAGAATTTACTCCGGCTAAGAGAATTGACCTTTCTTAGATCACATACAATCCTGCTCAAAATGGAGGTTTATCTTGTAAAGTAGTTGTTTGACCATGTTTTCGCAACTTGGTCATATTGGCAGGAAGATCTAGAGAAACACACATAGTCTGGAGTCCATAGTATGCAGGAAAATTTCCAGAGTCGGACCGTGGACCTGATACCTTTACAGACGCTTCGCCAGCATCGTCAGTGAGCCATTACCATTCTTATCAACACACTAAAACTCGTCATAGAGGCAAGTGAAGTCGGAATTTTGACTAATTGTCTGCTAAACAGTTGTGGCATCTCTCCTTCTGTCCCGGGCTATTCACCTATCCTATATCCTGGTACCACCCCTTCACTATCACAATTTCTTATTTGCTTATATAAATGTGGTATGGTATTCCCTTTTGAACGGATTTCAGGTTTATTCACATTTCACGCTGGCTTTCTCACCCCCCCTTGTACTAAGAATGTTGATCTGAGCCTGTCATAGTATGTAGCAATCCTATTACTATCAGTCCTATCAAAGTCTGCTTGCCCCGTAGAATCCGCCACCTATGCCCATTGTTCAGGTATTTCACTTGACCCCTACCACCATATCTGTGCTACTCGAGGCGTTATTTCCCACACTCTGCCTCAAGCCTTTATCTTGTAATCTCGCAAAGGCGAAGTTAGTGTCAAAAATTTGCATTAAGCTTGGTTCTAACATTATTGGGCATGAGATTCGATTTAATGGTAAAGTAAATAAGTTCATAGCAAAATAAATACAGACAGGCATAAATGAATTTTAATGTAAAAGTTATAATTTTGTAGGTTGTAAACGATATATATATATATATATATATATATAT
>CAAALY010000167.1:0-11701 GCA_900617795.1 Protopolystoma xenopodis
AGAAATAATCAGGTCTGAAAAACTATAAATTTTGATTAATTCGAGATTTTTTAACACGTAATCAAACCCCATTCGCGCCAACCTTGAGTAATAAAATCGATAAACTAAGACAAAATTGGATTTTCCGTTTACAAGCAGGTCTTTACAAAACTACTGGTGATGAAGGACTGGCAGTTGAATTTTCCGACAATGTTATGTTTCCATTAAATTTCATATAGCCTTAGAAGTGGGGTGATCTAGTTTTCGCAACTTGGACTTGTTGTCAGGGTGACTTAAGTAGAACGGACCTTGTCCGAAGTCCTCTGTCATAGTAGGCACCATAATCCCCAGCATCAGATCGTGGACTTGGTACATTCTCAGACATTTCGCCGGCACCGTAATCGACATTATCAATGAATGTTGCCATTCTACGCAACGAGCTAGAAACTCGGCAGAAACAAGTAAGTCAATCCCTAGACCAACGTTCTGCCGAAAACGGTTACGCTATCACTATTCTTTCTTTCCTGGCTCATCTATCTATCCCTAACTCTAATATGCAACTCCCACCCTAACACAGTTTCCTACTTGTTCACATACCACTCGTCAAAATGTGTGCCTTTTTTTGGCAAATATAATGTGCCCTCATCACACCTGCTATTCACCCTGGCATATTCTGTTTCGATCATCCAATCCGACTCGGACTTCCCATCCAGATTTCCCTCATGGTCCTGTAGATCCGTTTGTTATCTTTCCGGTTGACTGATTTTACTCGGTTCCGTGAAACCTAGGCTTCGGATGATCATGCTTCTCATTACTCCTATCTTTAGTCTGTAATTGTGATGAGACTTTAAATTGAATAAGAATACTTTCTAAACAATTTATTCTTGAGCGACCCATTAGAACGAATCACTTCAACATCCAGGAATGGCAACCGCTCACCTTCCTTCCATCGTGAATTTAAATGTTCATCAATCTGGCCTATGAAATTACGAAAATTTTCTAGTTTTTTTCTTGCATGTGACCAAGGCGCGAAGTAATCACGAGGTACTGCATCAACACTGGTGACATCTTGAAGTTCTCTTCTATTTTGTTCATGTAAACGTTTACCAAAAGTGGTGAGAGCGGCGATCCTATGGGAAGTCCAAATATTTGCTCATAGATGATGCCGTTGAAGATAAAATAGTTGTCCTTATTGTCAAGTTGATTAGTCGTGCTGATTCCTGCTGATTCTTTCTGATTCCAGGATATCCTCCACTCGGTCCAGGATTTCCAGCAAGGCCATTAGCACATTTTAACCAGAGATATTTGTATACACGGATTCTACATCAAAACTTACCAATAGGTCTGTTTACTCCAGTGCTATGTTCTTGATTTTTTGAGAAAATGCATATGAATGCTTCACCATGTTTGATAGCCTGTGATTTAATATCGTGACAGGAGAAAATGCGCCAACTGTCCTGCTGAAAATCCTGGACCGATAGGAGGATATCCTGGAATCACACGGATCAGTTAGGGGTTGTTAACACGACTAATCAACTTGACAATAAGGACAACCAATTTTACATTTGACGAAAGCATATATGAACAAATATTTGGACTTCAAATGGGATCGCTGCTCTCACCTCTTTTGGCAAACGCATGCATGGACAAAGTAGAAGAGAATTTCCAGATCCCACCGTTACAACCAGCAGTTCTCATGCGGTGCATGTAAGATTACTTTGCACTTTGGTCATCGCTATTACACTTTAACCGTGGTTATTTAGATAAAGTGTAGTGTGCTCCTTTGAGCGACATTAAACCTTCACACTCCAACTGTCGTTCTCACCCCCCCCTTCATCCTTGTGCAGGGAATGTTGATCAGGAATGCTGAAAGCATGAGCATCCAAAGCCCATGTTTAATGGATGTGAAATTTTGGAACGAAGAGATGGACAAATTCACTAGGATATCCTTTGGCAACGGCTACCCAGGCGAAGTAATACAAAGAAACATGCAGGCCGTGAAAAGCCGATGTCAGAACAGGGACTATAAGAGAACAGAAAGGACGGAGAAGGATTTACAAAAGTGGATATGACTACCTTCCTGCAAACTAACTCAAAAACTACGACCAATATTTAAAAAAAGGAATATTCGGATGGCCATGAAAGAAAAAACAACACTTTTCACAAGTATACAGACCCAACTAAAGAGGGAGGACAAATTACATTGTTCAGGAGTTTATTGAATGACATGCGGTGCCTACAAAAATATATTGGCTAAACAGGGAAAAAAATTAGCATACGAGTCAATGAATATAAAAGCCTCTGCAGGAAAAATGATACCGAAAGATGAGAATTAGTGGAACACATCGCACATAATAGACGTAAGATCAATTAGAAGGCAACAGAAAAAAGAGCCGCATACAGTGAAAACACAAAGAATGGGAAGATTAGGGGGGCATTGACACGCTTGGGGAAAAAATCTAATGAACAGGAGATTGGAGGAAGACAGAGTTAGCGATAACTTTGCCTACTAATTAAGTAAACTCGGGGAAAGCAATAATACAACAAGACCAGCAAAAAGGAAACGCCTGGACCAGGGATCCATCGCTAACCGGAAGAAAAGGGAAGGGGGAGGAAATTTCTAAAGTCAAGCGAAGACGTTATCAGTGAGTGATATCTGTTCGAATTAAACCATTACAACTTTGGGGGTCTGGCCGTGAGGGAACTAGGCAGACGGATAAGCACAATCGTCACAGAAATTCGCCAAAATGTTCTAGAAATCCACTTAAGATGCCGCGTGCGACCAAGAATAGGCGTCCACAGTTTGCTCATGTAATACGGGTTTAACCAAGGAGACGACTCGTGAAGGCAATGCCTAATACCTGCAAGCATGGGAACCAGAGCATAGGCGCTCTGCTCGGTGAGGTAGCAGTGTACGTGCTTCTAAGGCTTTGAGAAATAGCGCCTGGATCAAAACGCACACTGGAACTGAAACCGAGTGAAATCGATCAACCGGTAAAATAAGAAACAGAGCAGCAAGACCATGAGGGAGATCCGGATCGGAGGCCTTGTGCAGAGAATGGCAACACTCACTGATGATGCCGACTACGATGACGATGAAACGTCTGAGAATGTACCAAGTACATGGTCTGATGCTGGGAATTATGATACTATGACAGAGGACTTCGGACAACAAGACAAAGTTGTGAAAATGAGGTCAACCCACTTCTATAAATCGAAAAGAGACTGCGACCATATCGAGAGCCAGACCATCTGTCAAAAGGTATCATCGTCTTATATATACATATTAAATTCAATTAAAACGAGAGGATTACCTATATAATTGCAGCCAGTCTATGATCACCTCAAATGGAATATGGTGGATACAATTCTTATATAAAGTTGGGTTTTGTACCAGACGGTAAATGGTTCTTCTTACCTATCATGAATAGCCTGTGCCGCATTTAATTTGGTCGACTATCCAGTACCTTAAAATAAATGACTAAAATAGAATCCGGAGGCCTAAAACCCGAGATTCAGCGATAGAGATAAATAATAAGCAGTCCATAATAAATAAGACGTTAATGTGTTGTCTCAATAATAAAAGTTAAAATAAACAGCAATGTAGACAGTAATATAGTGATTCGGAAAAGATACTCAAGCAAGAAACTCACGTTCTTATCTCTTCGAGATAAGCAAATCAGGCTAATAGCCAAAAAATAGTAGTAGTCTTAAAGCATTACAGCCACATCAGATTGAAACTAAGCAGTTACTTATGTATATCGTGGTGATCAATTAAATTGTACTGCTCTTAAATAGAAGAGACTGCAATACCTACTTATAGGAATCCAAAGTTGAAGAAAAAAGTCAATTCGTAGCACAATATGATAACTGAAGTCACGTAGGGCTAATAAAATGAAATGACTCCAGGACAATAATAGAAGGCATTAGGTCCAATTAACGTGAACTTAATCCAGTAAGAAATACACGGCGATAAAAAGGAGTATGATTCAAGAATTTTACATGCAAGAGCCTTTTATTAGCTTGATATTTGGTATTCAATATTTTTCAGGTTTTCGTCTATAGCAGATCTAATAAACATATTAAATGAATTGGCCAAGATATACTTCATCAAAAATCGTGGTCAAAAAATAGCGAAGTGAGCATTTCTGCAGGCTTTAGGTTGTCCCATTAAAACCTTTAATTTGAATTGAGGAGGAAAAGCAATAAGCAATTAGATAGACTAAGTTTAGAGCTGAAGGAAAATAGATTGGTCGGCAGAATTTTTTAAGAATTCAAGTGCACCAGCACTAAATGACAAAAGGCAATAAAAATCAATGTCTTTTAAGCAGCACATTCAAATAATCATAGCAAATTATCAATTATGAAGTAATTTAAATGAGTCATTCTAGTGATGCTACTATCTTATGGGGTGTCCCACATGGGCTTGCTAGTAGGTCCATTTAGATTAATAGTTAGAAGTACAAAACAATCTTCCTTCAGTACCCAGAAAGGTTAATTTACACATCCTCTCCAACCGACTACTCAAAAGAAATTAGAAAAAGGCCTGCATCAAAAATAAAGCCTGACTGAAAATGAAAACCCTATTAGAAATCAAATGTTACTCATTCTATACCTACCATCTTTCATAGGCATATGAGTTTGGGCTTATTGTTCTTTGCTCTGAAAGGAAGGGCAGGTTGTGCTGAAAATAACGAATCTAAAAATATACATGTATGCTTAAACAACACATCGGTAGTCAGGTGGACAAAAGTCTGAAATTTTGTTGGAAATATCTTAAATTAAATTAAGCATGAAACCTTACAAGATACGACGAATATACTTGAAATGGTAGGGGAATAGGCCCCTGCAAACATATTTAGATCAGCATGAGAGGCAACATTACAGGCAAGTGCAATTAGAAGGCATGCTTAGAATTGAGCCTATAAAGGTCGGCATCAATCTGTCCAAATGAAGTGCCTTAGTGGGAAATCAAGCCTGACGCGACGATGTCGGACACTGTTAAAGTAAAATACATAGCACATTGGAAAAGCAATTAGTGCTAAATCCTCCCCTACGTCACGGGGAATCCTGTAAAACAGAATGCTCGAAAATGAAGAAATTGCTACATCATGATTAAGACTTAAATTATGGCAATGACAAGATTTAAGGGCTGTGGGAGACAATTCTGGTTGAAATAGGGTTATCTCGCATAAGATTTAATGCATAATGAAGCAAGACAGATCAGATAAACAGTACATATAGAAAAAGATGCCGAAACTGTTCGATTTTATGAGGCAACTTATGCAAAGTGCAAATTCCTATTTAGCATAATGGATGAAGTAGGGTATCATGAAATAGCACAATGCTGCTTCTTTATAGGGAGGATGATTAATATCAATAACCGTCTGATGAATGCTTGTTAGATAGAAATAATAAAAATACGCAACAAAATAGCACTGTAAAACTAACATTTAACAGTGCCATTTGACCTTTCGCTTAGTATGGAAGGAATTCCTGAGAACACCTCGGCAGAAGCCGAAGGACGATTGCTTTGAAGGTGAGACTGTTGGTCCCGATGAATCTATGCTGAACTTTTATCTGCCACCATAATGAAGTTATAATAGGTATTTAGGATTGCCACTGGACACCATTATTGACTTAGCGTTTGGTGAATATTATCAAAGAATGATATCACACCCCAAGATGGGAGAACGGTGTACATAATTCCTACCTCAAATCAGCTGTTACAGCTATAGTACACTCATCCATTGGTCTCACGTGAGGCTGGATTATGAATCCTATACGTCCAACTTCTCATGCGAAATCAGTTAACTGTCTTTAAAAAGGGTTAAGATAGGAGGAAGTGAAAACAAGACTAAAGAGAAATATTGCAAGCATGTGAACCTTGGAGAGATTTTATTTATTACTTGCAACGAAGTCATACTCACGAGAAAACCAAATTAAAGCTAAGTCCATCAGAACTTTGGCTACGCATTTTCCTCATTGGAATAGTCATTTAGAGCATACCCACAATTATGGCATAACAAAGTCAGTGGTAAAAGAAAAGAGTCTGAACAGTTATCTAATTAATACCCTATTCGGTAATGAAAATCTGGGAAGCAGAAAGGACTGATCATACTGTATACCGTATGAAGTTTGCGTGAGAAAAGAGCCAAATGGACAAGCCGACATAATGGAAACAGTTAGCGAATAAGAAAATCAGACTCATTAATCATAGCAACTAGGAAGTAGCAAAAAAGGATTGGACTTGTTTTTGCAATTTAGTTGTGCTTTCTGGGGATGAAATACTAAAAACAGCCCAGAGCTGCGTCATCTGTTTTATTGTCATAAGCCAGCATTGGACCGCTGAGTAGGTACATACCCAGACATCTCAGTGCGTAACGATGCCTTGGCATGGAGCTAAAACTCGTTAACAAGAAATATGAATTAAATTCAATTTTCCCTATAGCAAATGTGGCATTTCACCACCTTGCTTTTTGTTATTGTTACCTATTGATATAACAGCCTGCACCTCTACTTCCGATAAGTTTGCAAATAGTATCCTATCTGTTCCGACAAACTTGAGAAGGTATATTCTATTGTAATTACCTTTATAGTCGGTCTCCCATCCTCTATACCAGGCTTCTTAATCCAAAACAGTGTATATGATCATCATTTTCCCTCTTAAACTTATTTCAACTTGTTACTCTATGTTCAAGACAAGCCGTATGGTATGCAATTAGTTGACTGCATTCAATCTGATACAGACTACAGATGCGTCGTAGTTAAGGTGTTAGTTGCGTGATCGGCCCGAATGATGGCAGGTGTACGATAGCCTTCACAGAGGTCAGCTAAAAATGGCTGCAGTACGTCTATACCCGTTACTCGGAATCAAGATTCCATCATTAGCAACCTATCCACTAGCACAATCCGTCCATCTCATTTCATATGACCCTTAGGTATTGCTTATTTAGCATGTCCAAGTTAATCTGTCCCATCTTCTAGGAACCGTTGGTGTGGAACTATAGTTTTTCAATAGCTCATTTTTGTCTTGATTAAAGCCCTCTTGATGTCTAGAAGGTTAGATTAGTAGATGGTACCAGTCCAGAGTAGTTAGATCAGTCCAGCTCTACTTATATAAGATAAAGCTGGGTTAGGGCACCCTATCCCGCATAAGTTGAATATTGAACAGACATAATACATGAGAACCATATTAATGAAGTTGGTTGACCTTGTTGCCGCAACATGGTCTTGTTGTCAGGGCGACTATGTAGAACGCACCTACCTAGTCCGGAGTCGTCTGCCATAGTAGTTGTCATGATTCCCAGTATCAGACAGTGGACTTGGTACATTCTGAAACGTATCGCCGGCATCGTAGTCGGCATCATCAGTGAGTTTTGCGATTCTTCGCACCAAGCTACGAACTCGTCAGAGACAAGTGAAGCCAATCCCTCGACAAACGTACTGCTGAAAACGGTTACACTACCACTGCTCTTTCAGTCCTGGCCTATCTATCTACTCTTTACCCTCTTATCCCACTGCCACCCTATCACAAATTCTCTCTTGTTTACATTCCACTCGTCAAAATATGTGCCCTTTTGTGGCCCGATTTCCTCATCGCAAGACTTTTCCGTCCGATTAACGGCAGATCCTTGATCCAGGCGTCTTCTTTTTGCTGGTCTTGCTTTATGGTTTTCCCTGAGTTTGCTTAGGCAGTAGGCTTCGGATGATATAGATTTTCGGGACGAGGAGCTTGAAAAATTGATAAGGATCTTCTTCAGCAATGGCTACCCAATCGAAGTGATACAAAAAGCATACGGGCCTTGAAAAGCCGATGGCAGAACGGGGACTATGAAATAGCATTAAGGACGATGAAGGATTCACAAAAGTGGATATGCCTACCTTCCTGTGAACTAACTCAAACTACGGCCAATATTGAGTAAATGGAGTATTCAGGTGGCCATGAAAGAGTAATCAACACTTTTCACAAGTCTACAGACGCAACATGAAAGGGTAGATAAATTGGATTGTTCATGAGTTTACTGTATATCATGCGGCGCCTGCGACAGAAATCTATTGGCGAAACAGGGAGAAAAATTAGCAGACGAATCGAGGAAAATCAGAGACTCAGCAGGAAAAAGGATACAGAAAGATCAGAACTAGCAGAACGCATCGCACGGACCGGGCACGAAATCAATTGGAAGGCAACAGAAAGAAGAGCTCCATACGGTGACAACACAAGGAAGAGGAAGATTAGGGAGGCCATTGACATCCTTGTGAAGACAAATTTAATGAACAGGAGATTGGATAAAGGTAGAGCTGGCGATAACTTTGCCTATTGCCTAAGCAAACTCGGGTAAAACGATAGAGCAAGACCAGCAAAATGAAGACGCCTGGATCAAGGAACTGCCGCTAACCGGAGGGAAAGGGATCAGGATGAGGAAATTGGGCCACAAAAGGGCACACATTTTGACGAGTGGAATGTAAACATGTGGGAAGTTGTGATAGGGTGGCAGTGGGAGAAGAGGGTAAAGAGTAGATAGATAGGCCAGGACACAAATAGCAGTAATAGTGTAACTGTTTTCAGGAGAAGGTTTGTCGAGGGATTGGTTTCACTTGTCTCTTTGACAAGTTTGTAGCTTGGTGCGGAGAATGGCAAAACTCACTGATGATGCGGACTACGATGCTGGCGAAACGTTTAAGAATGTACCAAGCCCACTGTCAGATGCTAGGAATCATGACAACTACTATGGTAGACGACTTCGGACTAGTTGCGTTCTATTCGCCCTGACAACAAGACCTAGTTGCGACGAGGCCAACCCATATCTATAAATCGAAATAAGACTGCGACCATACCAGAGGCCACAACATGTTGGTCTTCATATATTCATATTAATAAAATTTCGCCAGCCTAGTCACGACATTCACATCTTCGTGTATCGACTTCACTTATCTGAAAGCAAGTAGGGTAGACATGAATCAGCCAAGAAATGCATGTTTTATTAAAATAGCAAAATTAGGTACGCAATGAGTAAGATTGTAAATGAGCATCATATCTTGAAGTTGTGCATTGGAGTGTCTCTTAGGTCAATCAAGTTGCCAATCGAACCAAGTAGTAATTAACTAGAAGCTAAACGAGATGCCATGGCTAAAACTCGGTTTGCTCATACGACCTACCATTTAAGGTAAAATATATGACTAAATGTATCAATATAATAATTGAATGATTAATTAACTTTTTGCCTATTTTGATCTTAGAATACTTATCTAACACTTAATATAAAGCCTGTGTAGCCCAAGGCATCGTAAATATTAGTGCATATAGAGTATATAACGAAACTTACAAGCAAATCACCGTTCTTATAGCCTATTAATCTACTAACTTTATAAATTCCTAAGAATTTCCTCAGTGAAAACTTCAAAGTCTCGAAGATTCACCTTAACTGATCACAAATAAGTTTTGATGTTTTATGTATCAGACTACCTCCATTAGCAGTAGCCCAAAGTAAAAAAGCTTCCTGATTAAATTTGGCCAGAATGCACTTAATCAGGGAGATACTAGACCACCAAGCGCAAATGGTGTGCGCAAAATTCACAAAAAAGACGCCCCACCTATGATTATTGTAAAAAAGAGAAGTGGCATGATGCATAAATCGTCACGATTGATTTGTACCCATTTAAGGAAAATCCCTGAAACTTGGAAGTTCTCACTAATACAATACACAATACCACATAATTAAGCATGCGTAGACATTACGAAATCGAACGCCAGCTTATTTATGTGAGTACGCATATGCCATTGCATCCACTTCCTTTTCAAGCCTCAACTTCATTCATCTGCAAATAGGCAGGATAACCATGAAGTAACCAATCAAATGAGGATCACAAACGTAAATACAGTAGCAGCTGGCCACCTTTTTCTTTGTTCAGTATACTTGTGCGGTTTTTCGTAAACCATGATTCTTCATTGTTGAGGGGACTTTCATTTCGTATGAAAGTGCATGAAGAGGAGATTGGTTGGTCGATCTTACCAGATGAGGATGGATGAATCTCGTTGCACCACTTAGGAATAAATTTTCAAACGGAGATCATTTAGTCAAAGATAGACAGACTGAGACCTTTTCACATGTCCTAATTTTACCTTCATGCTTTCTCTCAAAAAAGATAGGCGAATTAGTAAAAGGTGGGGCATAAAAACAGCGTCCAAAGAAACCCTCATACTTTTCTCTGTTATGCCATCTTTTAGAGAGAAATATGACCCATTACCGAGATCCGGCTGCTACAAGATTGTTTGCTCATGTGGTCATTGTTATGTTGGTGAGACATGCCTACCTATTCTATTGGGAGAACGCAAAAATGCTTGTAAGGGAAGCTGGCTCCAACGGTAAGAAGTGGCCGAACACATGGTAGAAACTGGGCATTAAATAGAATGTCTCAAACTAGTAGGTTTTTTGATTATGGTACGTCTGTGGTTAAAAAAAAATAAGAAAGGTTATTTAAATTAATAGCCTAGAAAATACGTTGAATGTAAGGAACAGTGGTAGAAAGTTGAGTAGGAACTACTTATGCTTAATTAATAGACTGAATAAGAGAGAAGATAGCGAGTGTGGCAATTTGTCTGCTCGGTAATGGTTTTAACTTTATTCACACTCGTCCAACATGTTAGATTAAACTCATCAAACAAACTAGAATAGCCAAATTAGGCAGCCCCAGTCTTAACTTTCCTTGGTGGTTAAACGTTAATGACCATAGACTGAGAGGTTAAGATAAGTGGTTTCGTAAATTGGCTTTATTACTTACGAGCCCATATCTCATTATCTCGAACATAGTTGCTTATGCAATTACTCAGTCTCGGTCAAGACATGCTTGGGGAGAAAAATGTAATGAACAGGAGATTGAAGGAAGGTAGAGCTAGCGATAACTTTTCCTACTGCCTAAGCAAACTCGGGGAAAACAATAGAGCAAGACCAGCAAAAAGAAGACGCCTGGATCAAGGATCGCTAACCGGAGGGAAAGGGATCGCGATGAGGAAATTGGGGGGAGGGGTTTTCGGCAATAGAGCGAGATGTTGTCAGTGAGTGATGCCCATTTTGAATAAACCCGTACAACTTTGGGGGCCTGGCAGTCAGGGAGCGGGGCAGATTGATAAGCAAACCGTCACGGAATTTCGGTGTTATGGCCAACATGGACTAGAAATCCACTTGAGATGCCGCATGCGACCAGAGATAGGCGTCCACAGTTTGCTCAGATAACATGGGTTTAATCAAGGAGAGGACCGGGAAGTGAAGGCCTGATATCTGCAAGCATGGCAATCAGAGCTTAGACGATCTGCTCAGTGAAGCGGCAATGTTCGTGCTACTAGGGCCTTGAAAAATAGGACATGGAGTAAAATACACACAGTGACTGGAACCGAATGAAAACGATCATCCAGAAAGATAAGGAACGAATCAACGAGACAATCAGGGGATCCGGAGTGGAGGCCTGAGTTGGATAAGCCGATCGACAGAGGGGTCGGGGTAAATAGCAAGTGTGATGAGGCCACATCAGATTTTCCACAAAAAGGCACACATTTTGACCAATGGAATGTAAACAAGTGGGAAGTTGTGATAGGGCGGCAGTGGGAGAAGAGGATAAAGAGTAGATAGATAGGCCTGGACAGAAAGAGCAGTGATAGTGTAACTGTTTTCGGCAGAACGTTTGTCGAGAGATTGGCTTCACTTGTCTCTTTGACGAGTTCGTA
>CAAALY010000168.1:0-11680 GCA_900617795.1 Protopolystoma xenopodis
ACATGAGAGCGATTCTGTCTGTTTTTTTTCAACAAAGCTTTTGACTGTGTGCATGCAAACCATCCTATACAAGTCACATGTTTGTACGTGTGTGCATGTGCTTTTTGCACGTTTATGCGTGCATATGAATGTATCCGCAAGTGCGCGTCCGTAAAACATGCGCTTCTTGTTCTTGGAGAAAAAGGCCTATGAGCAAGCGAGTGACTTGAGGAATTGTGGAGATGCTAGAAACCAACGGCGTCTGAGCGAACATGGAGATGTTATAAGCATAGCGCTGGAGGACTCTACCTCTTGCAGTTGGCAACATAATGCCATCAGGACAACCAGCAAATGAGCAAAAAACCCCACACGTGTGTCACTTAAGGCCCAGTAACTTGGAGAAGAGGTGAAGTATAAAAAATGTACTCTCAGCCTGAAATCATAACTACAAAACACACAAAAGCACAAACACACACACACATTCATAGATACATATAATAGGTGTGCACATACGCAACCATGTTTATGCAAAGAGGTGTGAGTATGTGTGCCTGTGCAAATGTCGACTGGGTAATTAGACGTGCCTGTGGGTAGAAACGAGCACCGTAAAGAAGAGGACGAAAAAGGCATCGGCAAAAGCATAAATGAACTTCGACAGGACGATTCGAGGGGCGCCGAATTTCGACAAAATCGGTTGGGATCAGCAAACAACTGTTTCGCGGATTTGTGGGTGGGAAAAGCGGGAAGAGGGAATGAAGTAAGTCTGGACCAGCAATCGTGCCCGTTGCAAGAAGACGAGAAAGAAATGAATAATAGGAGTGCGGAAATCAAAGTACTGCGTCAAGAACATGCCCGAGCGGTAGATGGACAACTGCTTCACTCGAAAGGACCAATCAGACGAGCACACGCGGTCCTCTTGCCCATGTGTACATGCCAAACAGACATGACGACAAGATTGCATAGACGACGAACAAGTCGGCTGAAGTCATGCCGCACAAGATGGGAGTGCGCTCGGTAGAATTAGCGAAAAAAAAGAATTACTGGTCGTCATGCCGTCTGTACGAGGGTTATCGGAAGAGGCAGATTTTAAGCGCAATGTCAAAACCCCATAAAAGGGGAGAGCAAATGAAGGGGTTAGATGGATGTGTGTTTGTGTATATGTATGTGTGCGAGAGCGTCTGGAGGTGGGTAGGAGGGGGGCTGATGGCATCGGTTGGACAAAAAGCGGTCTCAGTATCTGAGGCGGGAGACGGCGCGTTTTCAGGTCCGCCGGTCAGAACCAAAAGTTGTTTATGCGGTAAAATTGTAACAGGGCGTGGCCAGGGCTACATGTTCCCCATGCCAATGTCCGCAATAGAATAGGTGACTTCACTTGTAGCCCACGTCGGTATCCACTCGCGTTGCCGGCACAAACTTCGCAAAGCAGGACAGGATGACCTCATTTATAAGCACCGAACAGCAGATATGGGACAGTAGTAAAGGTCCTCCCGCCCTAAGTGATATCCCCATCCGGAAGTGCTACAAACACGAAACTTCTGATAACACTGCCTCCACGACAGACAAGCCCCAGGGGGCCTCGAGAGCCAGCTCAGGCTGCCTCAGACGCAAGTGAGCAGCCCTAGCAACCAAATCGAGAGGAGACAGAAGGATATGCAAAAGAGACATGTTCTTGTATGGTTGTCGGTGTGCCTACTCATCCAATATTCGCAGTATTAGCATCTACCGTTCGGTCGAAAGACGGAAAGAATGAAAAATCTGCGAAAGTGAAATTTACAATTCATGTCATGGCGAGGATACTCATGTTTTGTGAACCTTTTGTACAATAAACGGGTTGGCAGCAGGGAAGAGAGATGCAACTATTGGATGTCTGATCGAGATGTACTTTACATTTAGAAGGAAAATTTGGTTGGAAAAAATTTGTGAAATAGTCAGACTGAAAACCGAAGGAGGTTTGCTGAAGAGACATCATCAGAGAAAAAATTCATACATTAGAAAATAGAGAAAAAATATATTAAAGCAACAAAATCTAGTCACTATTATTGCTTTAATATATTTGTATCCTATCTTGCAATGTATGAATTCTTGTCCTGATCATATCTGTCACAATACAACAGTCTTCTTTCAGTTTTCGATGAGACAACTTTACTCATTGTTTCTAACCGAATTTTTCTCTGAAATGAAGAGTAGTGTGACAATAAATCACTAACGAAGTCCTCGAAACCCAGTTTTCCTTCATACTGTACCTCAACTAAGTCTTCAAAAGGCCTGTTGATTGCACCGCTTCTATCACTCACAATAGCCTCGGCTCTCAAGCAGCTCGTTCATCCATGTCAGACTCCACTGATGAGTTTACCATACAGATGGACGGTCATTATCCCTATACACCTCAATCAGAGCAGAAACATGTGCACTTGTATGTTGGTGCATGTGTGTGTTTGTGTGTGGAGCCATTGTCTGGCAAAGCGGTATTGAGATGTTGGCGATTCTCGAGAGATGGAGGGAATATCAAAAGTGTGGCCAGACTGCCTTAACTGTGTTTTATGGGGGTCAGTGGCGATGCTCATTTGTGGATCCTGTTCACTTGGCAGGACTGACAAAAAGAATGAATAGGGTAGAACACAACGGCGCTAATTGAACTGTGTGTTGGGATGGCTGGTCAGTCCATCATAGGCATATGTCCATTTGTGCACCGTTCAAACATGCATTGGTCGGCATGTGGGCACAGACACGCAGAGGCACAGACGTGCACACGTAAATTAAGGTGAGCAGTTGGGAGAGGATATGCATTCAACCGGACAATTGTTGATCTTCGCGAACACATGCCAATGATACCCGCAAACAAGTGGTCCAAAAGAGATTGTCTGGTGAGAATTCCATCTGCTAAATACATTAAGTTTCGGATAAGTGCAAGAGAAGAACTCGCACTGTGTTTGCATGTGTGTACAGATAGCGAGTGCCCTTCACGTCCATCTCAGAGGCCGACATAACTGATGGATAAGGCCCGATCGAGGCGGTCGGAGTGATCGGGTAAGCCAACTAAGATGCGGCCGAAAGCCGGACACATCCGATTCGGCTGCTCACGCATTCGGCAGCCTCCGACTTGGGCCATATCGGACGCGTCCATAAAACACTTTGTTGCGGAGACTTGTATTTTGCATATCTCACCAGAATAGGATGACTGATCTAGCTATGAATAGCTTCAATGATATCTCAAAAAATTCATCGAAACCCACTTTCAATTCTCGTATATAAAACGTCTGCTTATTTGGATGAATGTCAAATCACTCTAAAACAGTCTAAACCGTATCCAACCAGTCCTTTGTCGCCACGCTAAGGCGGCACTCGAGTGCATTTGGCTCACCTCTTTTGCAAAAACGAGGATATCCTCGTTGAAAGACTCAGAAGACCACACGTCGCCCAGACCAATGCCACCGCCGGGGCCGCCGGTGACGGACGAATTTGTGCCGACTGGACCACCGACGAGCTGGTTGACTCCGGACGCCTGCGACTGGTTGAGATCGCGAGGCGTGCACGTGGCTAGTTCGCACTTGTCGAAGATCAATGCCAGAAGAGGATAGATCGGATGACTGACAGGTTGCAAAGAGGTAGATAGACAATTAGAAAAGACAATGCTGGAATTGTTTCATGAGAAAAGGTATGAAAAATTTCAAAAAAATATAATCTTGCATACTACTTACATTCAAATAAGTAGCACTGCAAATTTAAGCGCATGTATAATCTGGATGGCGCCTGACTTGCCTTGAATGTCATATTTGATCTATATTGCGTGGTTGGACGGCCAAATGCTAACGATCATCCAGTATTTTGTCCTCTTCATGGTACTAATAAGACCTGGACAGAGCCGAAGCTTAAACGACCTAGTCGCGAAAACACTTCAACGCACCTTCTAAAGCATAGTTTGGCTAAACTTATGAATCAAGATCTGCTGACGATTTGGAAATCTATTCAATCAGTTGGCAATGATGTCATCAATTGTTGTTTTATCGGCAATTATGCTACACTTGGCCAAGTTATACCGTTGCCACTAGACACACACGTTTCAATTTCGAGCACCATCTGGACTCCGTGAGGAGATTTGTTCACCAAGCTTTAAACTCATTTCCCTTTGGGCAATGCAACAAACCGGCGAAAATCTGAATTTTGCTACGAAAGCTTTCTCAGAGCATTTCTTAAATCTGCAGGGACATAGGTTGACTGGCAAAAACCGACTTCTTGGCATTTATTGCGTCAAATTGCAGAGACCAGTATGGTTCACGGCTGGACGGACTACCTTTCATAGGTCGATCCAGAAAGTTTTATGCAACCCAGACACACTAATGTCCAACAGCACTGTTTTTGCGACTCATCTTCTCCCAGTCGTATAGGCACAAGCCCAAAAGCGCAAACCTCTCGTGCACACAAGTCGGTGCTCGCACACACCCAAGCAGACAGACAGAGAGACATATGTACAGACATACACAGACATGCCGGCAGTCAGACACGGCGATAGGCGAAGATTCTTAAGGGCAGAGTAACATAAATACCATCTGGAACCATCCTCAACCGACAACTTCGTCTGGCCCCGAAGACGGTGGGGCATGCAGGAGGCTTCCACCAAAAGCCCGGCAGGACGAGCGCTTTTGTTCTGATTTATAGGCAGTCTGTCGGCCGAAGCTGAATTGGCTCAAAGCACCCTGTATGATGCGTATTTACACATATTCTCATACATGTCCGTGTGTCTATGGGAGGCAATGTGTTTGCAGATAGAATGGATACCGGACCGAGGGGAAGAACTGTTCCCTCACCTAACCGTGGTACGTGTGCCTATGTATATGTATGTGTATGTGTGTGTGTGTGTGTGAATGCATGTGGCCGTGACTGTATGTGTATTTGCGAGTAAAATTCTATGTCGAGATGTATGCGCACCACATGTCAACGAATATGTAAGTAAGCTTTGGATACGTTAAATGAAACAGTTCAAGTGGGTTTTGGTAGGGAGGGCGAGAGAAGTGGGAAGAAGCTGTATCTGTCCGATGTGCCATTGTGAAAGGCGTGACTGATAAGACGCAAACAAGTAGACGCGGTCGAGTGTATCCAGAACTAATGACTAAACGGCCAAAGGTGGATAAGAGGGCGACAGTCCAAGAATGCCTACGAACTCGTTGAGTCGGTATAGCGACAGTTGGGCTGAGATTGATTCGCGCTACGCGAGAAACGACCCACAGTTGCTGGACTGAAAGGTCCGACTACGAGTCCTACACGTTGCCCAATTCAAGGTCACTTGGATTCGTGCTCCCGTACTTTCCACCTCACATATCTCGGCATCCGTTAGTAGGCCAGAAGAGCTTCAGAAGAGAGATGTTTTCTCCTTCTCGCTCTCCCTCTTTTTTCTTTCTCTCTCTATGAAGCATCGTGATCGAGACAAGACGATTTCGGGGTGCCGATTTTGAGGACTATGAGGAGCCGCTTCCGATGCCAAACGATGAAATCGCCAGTTAGGCAACCACAGCGGCACACCGACGAAAGTGAGCATGCAGATGAGGCAAGTGTCGAGAGGCCTACTCGTTTTCCCTGTGTGAAATTGCGCCTTCACCCCCTTTCCATCAGGTTGAGTTGTCTTTCGAGCACATCATTCCATTTCAGAGGCCCAAGCCTGCAACGCCAGACGAGCGGGACTCCGGACCATCTGAAAACACGGTCATCCGAACCAAGAACTAGTCGCTGGGAGCGCGTCAAAATGCAGAGGAGTATCTGCCCGAGAAGAGCACTTCTAGAAGCTGTCCTGCCGGGAAGGCTCAATCCTTTCGAAGACAGGGACACAACAGGACACAACACAACAACAATAAGATCAACGCAGTCGCAATCCTCGCTTCTTGAATCTAACGCCAGTTCTGATGTACCAACTCGGTGTAACAACCAGGATTCTGCTCAAACCTTGCGTTATCGTCTGTCATAGTTGCAGCAGAACCCAAACATACACACGCACATACATTATATATATATAATGTAGTTATGTCAGCCACACATATAATAAGATGATAATACTACTAATTATTATTATTATTACCATGGTTGCTATTATCTTGCGTCGAGCATACTTTATTATATCCATCGAAGGGTCCTATTATCATTGTAATAACAATAGTCATTATTATTAATTTTATTGTTATCGCTAGTATGATTATATCTAGAATGGAATGCTTTGTGTGGATAACTCAGGACACTTTTAAAAGATATTACTATTATAATACTTAAAATAGTCCATTCGATGGCTACCCCGAGTACGTATCTATTTAGGGATTCTTCGAACCCCAGTTTTTGTACATGGCTACGAAACATATTCTGGAATCTTGTAAGTCGGAACCCTAACCGGTGACACCAAGCAAGCGAGTAGCTCTTCGTCTGTACAGATAATCAGTCTGACAGTCTGACGCACGCCATTGACGATTGGTCGGGGCAATGCAATCGCCCATTTTGGTCGTTTTATGCCCGCCAGATTCGTCTCACTTCAGCATTGCCAGTCTTCGGGCTGCAGCAGCTCGCGACGAGTCAGCAGAAAGAAGAGCGCCGGTGGAGTTTTCGAGGCAGACTCTTCTCTTTGGGAATTGGCCGGCCAAATGGCACAGTCAATATTAAGCCTCTGCGTCACGCAAGGGTCAGATAATAGAGAAGAAATAAAACGACAATAAATAAAATAATGTCGTAATCGTCGACCGAGGTTGAGGTCAAATGGGTGGGAGGAGCGCACGGTCGCGGAGTTCATAGTGGGGACAAGTTCAGTGGAATCCCAAGTTCCTGACGTAGAATGACGCCCCCGCCACCCACCCAGTCAAGCAGCCGACTCGACATGCGTCCACCGGCACGGGTTGGCACAAAAAGCGAGAAGACTAGCCGCGACTCGAAGCAGGCACCGCTCGAAAGAGCAGCACCGGTTCGAGCTCGTTAAGGAGGTGTCTTGAAGCAAGCGGATAAGACACGAACCGACAAGTCAATCTACAAAAGGTGGGCATTAGAGACAGCAAAAGGCGAATTTCACGTCGTCATCAGAGTCCCAGGACAGTTCTCATTTGCAGGCACTTTTGACCACCATCTAATGCTTCATTGCCAAGTCAAACCAGAAAAATGGCGCATCGTGGAAGAGTCAAATGGTGCAACAGACTCTAGAGTCGTCGAGGCGACTGCTCCTCGACTGTGATGATGCGAGGAGTAAGAGACATATGGAAATATAAAAACGGAGACACTGAAACATGGGAAACATTCACAGTAAGTTTGTGTGTGTGTGTGTTAATGGTTTGTTCCCGTCTGGTGACTGGGTCTTAGCCTGCATGAGCAGGTCTCAGTTTCAATGTCTCTTATGCGTCACCGGTGTATCTCATTTCCACCTCACCATCTCTTGTCGCCTCCATTTGTCCTCTCATCATCCCATACACACATACATATATATATATATATGCACACATACATATGCATTCCCGAAAAAGACATAGGCATGCATACAAGGTGGATGCAAACACAGGCATTCACGCCCCTCACTGGCCGCTGCTAGCCATCTTTCTATCCGACACAAGTTGGAGATCAGAAGGCACGTCGTTGTTGGTGTGTACCTCGGTATTGCCGTAAACGTGCGCAAATGTACACTGTCCACACAGACACAAACAGCCCTCCAACTCCATTGCTGTCTTGCCACCCCGGAAGAGTGATCCAGCCTGGATGATGGATGATCCCCATCGTGACCGGTGCCTGAAATCTATACGCTCTGTCCGTATAGTATCTGTATGCATTTTCCATTTGTCCGTATAGGAAATGGCGATGAAGGGGAGTATGCAGCGGTGGCGAGAGGTGGAGGAGGTGGAGGAGGAGAGGGCGGAGAGGATGAGGGGCAGGCAAACAGAATCCTGCCGGCTGCCTAACTAGCAACGGGAGGAGGGAAACATGGGGGATATGAGAATAAAAATAGCATTATTTTATGCGGCACAGTGTCTGTTTGTGAACGCATTTAGGCAAGACTTATCAGGCTATGTAAACTAGTTCCCCTGGCTTCTCGATGTGAATAGGCCGATGGAGAGTAGTGGGACGTTCTTTTGTCTACCGACACAGTCGCCTCAGGACTGAGCCAGAGCGTCAGACGAGCGCTCTTGAAAGAGACCTTGCCAACTCGACGGCCAGACTCAGGTAAGAGTCCGGCCTACTTGACACTGGCCGTCTCAGCCCAGCCAGAAAAGCCAAAAACTGATATATCACTATCGCAATATCGTCATCATCATCACCATCAGCAACAGCATTATACTCATCATCTTCTTCATAATAATAATCATAATCATCAACATTCTCATTCTCTTCATCAGCGCCAGCATCAATATAGTCATTATCAGCATTATCATCACAGAGACTAGCAAGACCATAAGAGCAGCAACAGTATATGCAATTGATGGATACCAGGAAATTCTGGTACTGAGACCAGAATGGTAACAATTTTGTGCGGCCACGACGATTGGCACTCGCAAAAGCGGTCAAGATAGCACCAGTTGCCGGAGGACGAGAGCTCAGATAGTCGAGCAAATGCTAGCACAGAGTTTGAGTCTGCTATGTCGAGTCTAAAAGGAGCTACGAGAAGTTGGGGATCGTTTGGAGGCCAACGAATTGTGACCCAGTTTTCTCTGCCACCCATTAGGGGAAAGCGGAGAAAAGTGTGTGAGGTCGAGACGACCGGCGATGAGGAAGAAGAATGGCAAACTAAGTCACCCTAAAAGTCCATATCGGTGGCATAAGAAAGCTCTGATGGAGCAGCAACAGGGTGAGTGTGGATAAGGAAAGGATAGGGAGGAGATCGAAATAAATATGAGAGTACCGTCCCAGATTTGTTGCCTTCTCAAGAAGCCCACCAGTGAGCGGGTCGGGGCGGGAAAATGAAAAGGATAGTCAAAATTTTGGTTGCTCGCGCCGGATAGAAATGCAACCAAGAGCGCGTACAGGGGTGGGGGCTTATCTGGGCAAATTAGGAATCCAACAACCACATATCACCATACCAGCAAGGACATACAAATGTGGAAAAATCGAAGCAGTTAGAGCTAACGGGGCGGCAGAAAAGGGATAAAGCAACGCAACGGAGTGATGCATACAGCATCATCTCTGTATGCCCCTCCCCCCATACACACGCACACAAGTGCACAAACGCAAACATACACAGATATAGATACAAAGGCAGAAATATAGGTGGACAGAGGGAAGTGGGACGAAGGGCAGCAGCAAGCATTCAGTCGGTGAGAAGCAGAGAACGCAAATGCCGCTGGCTGAAAGGGTTCTGCGAAAAGAGGCATGACAAAGACGAGATGATTGATGATATCAGTTTCCGAGCCCGGGAGCAGAGAGTGCAGTCGGACGCTCAAGACACAAGAAAAAGGCATACTTCGGGCCGAGGTAAAATGCCGACGAGGCGAGCGTATACAAAAAGAGACGTTGGGCAGCGAGAGAAAGATAGAGAAAGA
Organism: Protopolystoma xenopodis; assembly: GCA_900617795.1. Lineage (NCBI taxonomy): Eukaryota > Metazoa > Platyhelminthes > Monogenea > Polystomatidea > Polystomatidae > Protopolystoma > Protopolystoma xenopodis. The sequence goes on from CAAALY010000168.1 coordinate 9,465, forward strand.
GAGAAAGAGAGAGAGGGAGAGAGATATAGGGCTGGCATGAGGGAGGCAGGCAGCAAACGTCAATGCCGGACAGGGAAAGAAGTGTGGCAGCCATTGCTCCAGAGCCGGAGTTTGTCTGCTTCCCTGTTCCATTCGTGTCTTCGCCTGCATGTGGCTGTTTGTGTATGTGTCTGTGACTGCATGCATGTATGTGTGTGTGTGTGTGTGCAAATGTCTGTAGAGGACGTGAAACGGCCTGGACGAGTTGGAATAGAGCGAAGTAAAGTGTAGGCATTTGGGGAGAGTTAGTGAGTCGCGGAGGGCGGGGAAACGGTACCGGCAACACTTCATCTAGACTGACTGGGCCGATGGAGACAAAGATCAAGCAGCCTTAGCGGACAAGATAAGTTGACGACCAGATTGTGTATGTGTATATATTATCAGCAGATACAGATAGGATGGCCTGAAGGTGGAGACCGAGGCGAAGAACGCCTTCCGGGCCATGAAGTTGTCACGGTCCGAAATGGTGTCACCAACCTGAAGAGGCTTTGGAGAGGGCAAGCTGCCGAGTCGGGATGGCCCAAATTCGGGCATCACCAATACATACTTCCGCCGTCCGACGAGATTATGTGAATTCACCAAAATGTACATGTTTATCAAGTTCGGTTGCTGTCTCCAAAATTCCCCTGCGATAACACACCACGGTATTCGATGCAAACATGTGAATCGATTAACTCCCTAGCCTCGGCGAGCTGATGTGACCGAGTGATCGAGACAATTTGGGGGTAGATAGATTGTGAAATAGAGAGAGAGAGAGAGAGAATGATGCCGGTGCCGATCTGAGATTTCTTCCCATGTCAGGCGAAATCAATGGCCAAATAATAAACTGACCATATGGGGAAATACGTAGATATATAAACCTGCCATGGCAACGCTGAGGAAGTTCGAGGCAATTGGGAGCGTCGCAAGCAATTGTCAGCATCACGTGGACTGTGTCTCCTCGAAGAGGGCACGGTTGGAGGCGTCGGAGCGGAACGGAGCAGACAAGCAGAGTCGGAGATTGACCTGAAGGCAAAAGAACCGTGGCTCGATTCTACACTAATTCATTGGCTCTAGTTGAGATTCGAAGAAGCTCTTGGCTTGCTAGTTTCGTATCCTGATCCTCTAACGCAATCCCAGTCAAGCTTTTATTTGGTGGGATGCTAGGCCCTTTTGTATGTGTGTTCAATGAGAAGTAGGTGAAATGCAATGTAAACACGAGTCCTACCCATAACGTCATCCAACACCTTAAACGAAAGAGGGTGAAAACCTTTGCAATCGGTTTTGCGTACTCCAACTTACATAGGTACACATGCCATCACACACAAGCGCACATATACACACATATACACAATGAAATATATGTATATATTTTCATTTTTATTCAGTATATCTTCCAGTGAGATCAACCTACGAGTCTCTTCCTCTTGCAGATTCATACGAAATCAACGCCTCCATAGCAATACAATTACATCTTCGATTTAAATTGTGCGTCTAGGAAAAGGATTTAAAAGTCGATCCCACTAGAACCCGACAACAGTGTGATTCATGTGTCTCAATTGGTGGAAATCTTATATCCAAAACTGCCATCTTCTTTTGTGGCATCCTATACAGCCCGATGAATGTCGATAAATGCATGGACACACAGCAACCTGCACTACATGAAATTTACATGTATAACGGGACATTGATAAATGTCTTAAAGCAAAAACGATTATCCGGAAACTCAGAATACAAGAGCAGAGTATCATTATTCTTTTAGATACGAAGTGTAATTGATTTTGGATGAATCTCGTAAAATAAGTGTTAGGCATACGTTCATTTAATATGAAAGTCCATGCTGAAGGGATTCCAATGCCAATCTCACGAGAAGACAACGGCCAAAACTTGTTATACTTCATACATTTGGCTTTAATACAACGCATAAGTTAACGCAGTACACGAGACATCCTCCCTCGTTTTTGGTGAAAATGGGCTGACCTTTCGTCCATCATATGATGGACACCATCAAAGCTGGAAATCATTTTTGTAAAAATCTCACATTAACGCTGAGTCAAGAAGAAGAATGTTCTTATAGATGCTCCTAACTAAAAGCATGTACTTTCAGTTATGACCCAAAATAGAAGTTGGATATTGTTAGGGGGAACTTCATTTCGAATGAAAGTACATGATGAAGAGATTCGTTTGTCGTTATCACC
>CAAALY010000169.1:0-11674 GCA_900617795.1 Protopolystoma xenopodis
CAGATAAGTAAATTATTTTAACTAGTATTTTTTTAGAGAATGCTTACCTCATTTAGAATAGCAAGTTAAAACATTTTTCCAATAAAAGTAATACACTATCCTTTTAAGTCTTGTTATATATTTTGATTAACTTAGCTTATCCAGTTTGCTACATAAGGTTTATAACCACTTACCTCACGCTGAATGTTTCTCTACTTATTAATAATTTGTAAATTTTGAAACATTTTACAAGTATGTCTATCTGTCGCCTCTACTAATCCGACAGCCATTGCTTGTATCTTAATGAAATCCACATCCTTTATTCTAGTTTTTCGTTTAATTTTTTAGTGCGTTCTTTGAGCTTAATTTAGACTAAACCACGAGATACCTTATAAGGTTCCTTATTTGTACACGTCGATAGATTAAAACTAATACCGATTAAACAAGAATTAGGAACATCATAATAAGAGATAAACTTTGAAAAATATAATTCTATTACCTTACCGGTATAAGGTTTTCTTGTTTATAGTATAGTCATAGCGGTAACTTCTAACTTTTACTAGAATAAGATCCAGCTCTGATGATGTCATTCGAAATGCAACCTCCCCAAAGAATGAGAAAATGTCTAACAAGAAATATTCTTCATCAAACTCTACAAATTTGTCCCAAGAAGATTTGATTTTGTCTGACATTAATATTCTGTTTTAGGACTTGTGTAAAGGTAAACATAACAGAATATTGGCTTAGTACGAGGTTATTATTAGTATAAGCTATGAATAATAAGATATTCGGTCACTTTCATGCTAGGCTAATTCTTTCATGAAATAAAATAGTTTTCAACATGTTTATTTATCAGTAAGACGTAATTAAGCACATTTTGCCACAATGTTGTCGTTATGATGACTAGTTAATTGGCAATACATAGGCAAAAGCAGACGTGATAAGAAACCTGCTTGCCATACAATTGGTTAAAGAATTAATTTTATTTGGCTCTTGGAGAAATTACAACTTGATGATAAGAGTTTCAAGAATCTTTGATCATCACTTACTCGAAACAAATATGATCGATTTATTAGGTACGAAGTCTGAATATAAATAATATATCATCTAGATCCACTGACTTTGAACAAAGATTGACTAAAGTCCTTAGGTTTATCTAGCCTATAAACTCTAGCTAAACTGTTGGCAGAGCCCTTTATATCAGTTCTTGCTGTATTTTCTTTAAATTGGTATTGAACTTGATCTATGGCGCAGATATCATAGATTTCCTAAATCAACAAAACTATTATATATTTAACATAAAACAATTAAAATCCTTAGGAGAAGGAGTAAACACTTTGAAATTATTGTAAGCAATTTAAAAAACGAATATGTTTATTATTAAGCTTTTCTGGCAAATACAAGGCAAAAGAAAAATACAAAAAACTTTTCTTGCATTTACACAAATATCAACATATTTGATAAGTAGAAATAATTAAATTAAAATAATAAGGATAGTAAATCTCTATAAAAAACTTATAAATAATATTAAATTCTCATTAGTCTATAACAATATAGATAGTTAACTTCTTCTAGTAAAACAAGCACTCATTTATTTCACTAAAGTTAATATTTACTTTTTATAATTATGTATAATGTGACTATTTGAGACAAAAAAGTTTAGACAATTTTGATTATGTACTGGATGTCGTTCAATTGAATTTACGTAAATTCATGAATAAATGCGTGAATAAAAAGTTGTATCCTCGTGAGTAGTTCTAAAAATATAATATGAGAAAATTAGCATATTTCTATCTCATTATATAATTCTTGTTAGAATTTATAAAATTAATAATATTAATAAATAATGTGCCTTTCATAATAGCAAAACTTACGTATCCCATGAATAAAAAATTTAAGTGAAGTTAGTTTGGATACGAAGAGAAACTGGTTTCGATGAATCTCCTGTGTAATGGATTTAAATTTCGTATAAAAGTACACAAGAAACAGATTTGTTGCTTAATTTTACGGACGGATAAATCTTGTTATAGGGCAACTGTTTGACTTTTAAAATATGGTGATATTGGAACGATAACACAAATACTCGCACATAAAGGCATTAATTCCACCATCAATATATCTAGCCTTTTAATAATCTTTAGGCTTAATTGCATATAAATAAGAGGAAAGTTATAGCCAAGACATTTAGCTTGGTCTAGTTTTTATATAAAACTTTTATAGGAACTTTTATGATGAAGTTTTTTGTACTAATTTCCATAACTTAATTGCATTGCCTTATTTTGACTCAAAATCTCTGAACTCCTCCTATAAAGAACCTAGCATATTTCTTAACATGATACAATTAATTTAGCAGATTTTCAGGCGCTTTTCTGCTTTCATTATCATGTCTATTCATGATACAACTAAAATCCATCTTTTCACCAGCCTTTTGCTAAATGTTATGGTTTTAAATATTTTTCTTCCTGGGTCTCCTATTTTCTCCTTATTCTTTAGCTAATTTCTTAAATCTTCAAATTTCTGATTTATTTTTAAACTACTCTTTACTATATGTACTCGTTGTCGACTATAGTGTGGCGTCATCCCAACTGCTGCTTACCTTGGTTTCATTTCAATATTTTTTAATTCAACCTGTGGTTCTTATATTGAGCTCTTTCCTGAATCATGAATAATTACTTTTAATATATGTTAGTAATTTTATTTATTAGCTGAAAATGGCTAATTTTAGGAACTGATTAACAAGGGCTTATTACTTAAGAGCAATTCATAACCGATAACAAAATAGTCATCCGTCATTTAAACAAAAAAATAGTGGGTTAGTATTGTCTCTTAGGAAGTTTTCCTCCAGTTTTTATATATATTTCTTCACAAAGATAGGTGCTGGACAAGATTTCATTATTGATCCTTGCGTTTGTGCCTATAACTTATCAGCTAATATAATATATGTGTCTATGTACACATACTCTGTAAGAGCATTCAGAGATAACATAAGGAATAAGGCTAAGTGCAGCTTCCATTATTAGACATATTAACCTATATATGTGTAGTATATATTATACTTTAGATGTTAAGTTATAGATACACAGGCAAAGATTAGCAGTGATATCTTGTATGTATAGTAAACAATTATATGGCAAGACTGGAAAAACACTTCTTGCAAGAGTCAATACTAACCATTGCATTTTGGTTAGATACATGGATGACTATTTTGTCATCTAACCTTATGGTAAAAAAAGTTAAAATAGTTTCATACTTTACCTCGACCAGGGCAAAAGCAAAATTAGATTTAGGAGGGAAACTTAAGAAAATAATTATTACCATTTTAGGTATTCTAATCATCAGAGAAGAGGTTAAGTCAGGAAGAGATGCTTAATGGAAGCCACTATGTTTGGGCTCTTTGCATGATTATCTTTACAAGCATAGTTACAAGACTAAGGTTCTAATTTTGATATTAATCACTCTAATAATTATAAGTTTAGGGGATAGCAAATATTTAACGAATTGGTTAAACGGATGGCAAATATATTCATGGAATCTAATTACCCTTTGGCTTTTATTAAGAATAATATCTCTGTACTAAGGAATAAATCTTCAGACAGAGACGATTTATGCAAGGATACATTGACTGACAACGTTTTACTGTATTAATTATGCATTAACTAAAAAGGATACGCAATTCAGTAAAAAATTGGTGCATTAAAACAGTTTTTAAAGATTACTTTAGTCTTTAATCTGTTATGAATATATTAGTGAGAATTCTGACCCTTTATACAGATCTATTTGCTACAAGATTGTTTTTCTGATATGGCTAATCTTATGGTGGTGAAACTTTTCTGACCGACTGTTCAAGGATTAGGAGAAAACAAAAAATGCTTGTAAAACAAGATCAGCCCAGCGATCAAAAATAGCCGTACACATGGTAGAAGCTGGACATAATATAAATGGTTTTAAACTATTAGGTTTCCAGATTATAGCTGACATATCAGATTAAGCAGACTCAGTAATGCCTTTTTCTGTGGGGTCAAACATTAATGACCCTTGAAAGAGCGTTTCGGAGAGGTGGTTCCGTAACTTGACTCAGATGCGTTTTTGGTCATATATCCTTAGCCCAACAATACTTGCTTATGGACAAACAAAGATTTACCCAGCCCTTTATCTTAGGTAATTAGGCTTTGATGACCAGAGCCTGACATTACCCTTTGAAAAATTCTGATCAATGACCGATATTGCTTGTAGACGATAACATGATGACATAAACATACACATTCACTCGAATAAAAGTAGCAGGACCAGTATTACAGATAATCTTTTAAACCATCATATATCTATCTCTCAATGTGCTTCATTTTTTTCGCTTGAGTGATTCTATATATAATGTAACTTAAGCAGTATATTTTTGTTACTTGACGGTAAAGTTCGACTTTTACATGAATCACACCCAGCCCTTATAATATCCATCATATAATAAACGAAAAATAACTCAGTTTTTACCCTAAACCAGAGAGGATATCTTATGGATTGCGTGAAACTAAACTTCTTATTAAAGAAATAGAGCTACAGTAAAATGGGATTCATCCATTCCATCTGGTGAGATAAACTAACAAATAACATTTTCATGCACTTTTCTATGAAATGGAAGTCTCCACAACAATGAGTTTAAGTTATTATCTTAAATATTTTCTCGTTTTATTTATTGTTCATAATTAATTTAGTAACTCTCTTAAGACTTTAATATTTCCCTTTTATTTTCATGCATTATATATAAACCCGTATTGTATAACCAATTTCTTTATACTTAAACGTAATTAAATCGGAATCTTATTTTAAACTTTTAAATTAATAATATTATAACCATTTTGGTTACACAAAGATTATTTCGAAAATATTGTTAGGGTTATATATGGTAAATATTCTGCTCATTTTTAGGCATGATTTATACACTTATGTTAAAACTTTTTTTTTTTAATACTATAATAAAGATAATAATTTAACTATTATCTTTTTGGCATTAATATAGCATTAAATCCGCAATTAGTGTCAAAATAAAAATATGCTAAGGCAAGCTGTATAAGTTTATCCCAATACAGTAACAAATGACAATTGGCCGAAATAGTAGAGCAAGAATGTGGACGCGATTTTTAAAAACTGCATTCAACATTATAGGAGTCACTCAGCTATAATTAATCAATAATATTGATCTGCATTTTATGTAAACATTTTGTTTTAATATCTCTATAAAAGTATATTGTTATACTAGTTTTGTAAAGGAAACCTACAATACACGCTTAAAGTCAACGTTAATCAAATATACTCTACCTTAAACTTAATCATATCATTTCATTTAATAAAAATAAGATAATATAAAATTATAAAACAAATATAAATAGGGATATAAAAAAAGAAATATGTAAATGAAGAGAAACAGCATGTTAATATTATATTATCATAAATCGTGCAATTATCTAACGTAAGGCAATGCAATTTTTACTAATTAAATGTTTGCTCACTCATAATTGCTAAAACTGAGTTAAGAATAAATCATAAACCTTATTATAATCTCCTTTATTATCATAAATGTAAGTTTCTAAATAAGGAAACATGGGATTTTGTCAAAACTTGTTATTGTTTATGAAGAAAGGACTAAAGTAAAAGCGATTTTTTTAAATTAACTCTAAAATTGTTTATAGAAAATATCAAAGATATAGAACGAAATGAATATCAAAATATAGTTAATATTCAAAAATAGATAAATAAAATTCAATGCAATTATCCACTCTATTGTACTTTAAAGCATCAACTTATCTAGTCTGCACGAAGTCAAAATAACCCTACACATACTCAACAACTTGTTTGAACAAAATATTCCATTTGATTTTTGACACATCCAAATAAGCTAATTAAAATACACAGCTATTTACTAAAAATACCTAAAGAATTTCTGACAATGCCATAATAAAATAAAATGTAGCTGCTTAGTTTTATAGCTAATTTATTTAGATATATATATATGATTATAGCACATAAAAATATATTTTGCGTCGTGGATTCCCTTGTTTTCCTATAGCCTTTTAGATTTATTTACTGCAAGTGATATTAATGAAGTTATTAATTAGATATCAAAATAAGTATAAATATATTCTTTGATATTTTATTATATTTCAAATAACCACTGATAGAATTCTCCTATAGAAGTTATATTCTTTAAGGCTATAAATAGCTATGTTTTCAGTAGCCATAGATAAAAATATAAAAATATATATTTTGTTTTCCTAAGTTTTATTTTTATTTAGAAATATACTGAATTAGATTTAAATAAAAGCCCTAAAAAAGGAATAAAAAATCGAGTACTAGTTAAGCTTAATAATGACTATCATTAATAGGCCAGCAATCATCGCTTTAAGGTAATATTTCTTCTTGTAATTTGAATATTTAGAAAGCTTTGATTGTTAACAGTTAGTCTTTAATTATTGAATAAATATGTAATAAAATCTCATATGAGATTCAGGTTATACTAAAATATATATATATATATTTTTTTTCTGATCCCTATTTTATAGGTTAGGAAATAAATATATAACGAGACTATTAAGTTTACATGAATAGAAATGATTAATTGTATAGGCCATATTAATTTTAAGAGTTTGCGAATTGGGAACAAGATGGCATTACTTCACAAAATCATAAATTTAAAAAAAAGATTGATAGCACGTAATTGTAAAAATGAATTTATTATAATAAAATATATATGATTTTTAATATAAAATTAATGAGTATAGTAAAATATCTGGATAGATAAAATATTGAAGTATTTTTATGGTTTTTTTGATTGCTACTAAGCAGTGACGCCGTAAATGCGTTTTTAGCACAGTTTATATCTTAAAAATAAAAGTCAATTATGAGTGCACTAAAACTGGAAATAATATAGGAATCGCTTATTTGAACTTAAATCATTTTAAATTTGAAACAATTAAATATAAGTCTATTACATCGAATAAGGACAAAAGGATACACTTATCGTGAAAAGTAAATTATTTTAATACAAACTTTTATTAATTTATGATATTTAAAAAATTGTGGGAAATAATTACAAAATAAAAATTATTTTTGGTCTTAACGATTATCTTATATAGTTTACAAATTAATAAATATTAATCTATATTTTGCCAAAATATGAAAATATTTCAAACCAGCTTTAATAACTAATGATTTTAAATTATATCCTTGAATATAGTACATTATTTTTTGTATAAAGACGCAAAGTAGAATAAAGACCAGTGCTAGTCTTTGCTATTTAAACATGTTAAACCCCTTTACTAAGAGTTAAAGCTGAATGTAGTACAGTATAATACTAAATAAATTATATCAATCACTTCTACTTATACGTTTTGAAGGCTTAGTAATTTTTGCCTTACGTGAGAACAAAGTAAAAACAAGAGTACAGAAAATGCAAAGTTGAATTCTTGAAACTCAAAAAGTAAAATTTCTCTTTTAAAAATGACAACTAATATGAAACAAGAAATTGCTTGTATAAATCTAGACCCCATTAAGTTAAAAGTTCAAAGGATATAAAGATCACTCACTGCAATCTATTACACGACTTTTTTGCTTAAACTTACTCAAAGATAATATAACTTTAATATCCTTCAATTTCTGTTTACGCAAGCAAATCAAAAATTATAAAAATGATTCCAAGAATAATATTCATATAGAATTCTATGTACAAGGATAAATTTTAAAATTCCTATTAGAATTTGAGAATAAATAGGCAATTATAATAAAGTTTCAAGATGTTCTTACTTGAAAAATTTATGCAAGCCTTAAGAATAAAATGCATCTAATGGTCTAATGGTAAATTGTATAAACCAATTTTATACTCTTGCTGCATAAGTATACTGTAGAAATCGCATTAGTGTTAAAGTGTTAATAAGATATTTTAATTATTCAGCATTTTGTGTTAATTTTTATGTAAAAAACTGCTAGAAGGGATCTTACTCTCAAATTCTAAAGAGTAAAATTCATATATAAGTATTATGTATTTAGCAAGATGGAAAATAACCTTGATATTTAAGGCCGTTGTAAGATTTTCCAAATACAATGAAAATATAATAAGGACTTAATTAAAATAAATCGTAAATAACTGTCATATCAATAAATAAGCACCTTAAAAATTAGAATTAATTTATGGGCTAAAAGTTAAATAAGCTATACTGATGACAAAATACACTTATATTGTCGCAACAGAAATCTAGTATATAAATAAGTTGAGATTTTGTTACTTAATATATATGTTTGTTTTTTTTAAACTATTAGAAAAAATTAGAGCTTTGGAAATAAAATAAATATATTTTATAAAATATATAATAAACAATATAATCATTTAATTAGGCTCAAATTATAATATTGCATATATATCAACAAATTAAATAACAATTTTGGAGTACCTTTCATTTCTTTTGTAGAAGTATGTGTTTAAGGGATTAGTAATTTGTTTTTACTGGAATGTGTGAAAAGGTTTTTTTGAAGCTGTATTATAGATTTAAGCTTATATGCTTTTTGCTCACATCTTTGCAAACATGATGTAATAATTGCTCAGTTTTTTCCGGAACTTAACGGAAAAGGTCAGAGCGGGTCACCTTTGTTTACATAAGTTACAAAAACCGACCTTGAGTAGGCGAATTATTTTTAACATTGGTAGCATGCTGTAACATTTTTTGTTACAGCCTCAACTAAGGCCAACTGACGAATCCTTTAAACTTGCATCTTACATTAATCTATAATGGAAGACTTAGAAGCTTGGTTTTCTACATTAATATCAATGTCAGCATTTACATTTTCTGGATATAAATGTGGCGGTCTTAAGTTACTAAAATTTAATCAACAATATCTATAGTCAGCAATATCGATATTTAAAGGTAATAATATCTAATTAATTTTTCATAATATATCAGTTAAATATTTTTATATACCCGAATCCCTATATAAAACAATCAAAATAATCTGGTAAATTTCAAAATATTTTTTATTAAGATTTGTTTGACTCTTTGTTTTATAAATAATATTATATATTAGAGTTTGTTTTAATTAATAAGAGTATTAATTTTCTTATATTTAACATTCGTCGAAAAGAATTTTAGCAGCTAATGTATTAAAAAATGTAGATATTATTTTAAGAAATTCATCTACATTGTTCAGGCATATTCTATTAATGTAACTAACAATTATTTAGTAAAATTTACTTTTATGACATAAATTTATTTTAATATATGAATACAAAGACGTGTGTTTAGAAGTTTGCTAAACATGTACCAAGTCCACTGTTAGATGCTGGGAATAATTAAAACTACTATGGAATACTACTTTCGACTAGGTGCGTTCTGCATAGTCTTCCTGACAACAATACCATGTTGCGACAACGAGGTCAACCTACTTCGATAATATATTTAGTTTAATTTAGCATTCATTTAAATAAAGTGTTTCAAATCTACTTTGTTAAATTAAGCTTTATTGTTAAGGCTTTATTATTTAATATTGATAGCAAACCAAAATTTATAATGCGTTTGCCCTAACAATAACTGAATTACTAATAGAGAACACTTACATGTATATGAATTTTAATATTCCTTTTGGTGCATTTAAAATGTTACTTATAAAAAGTTATCTAAATAAGAAAAAAATAAAGGATTATAATTAAAATATCTATTTATTAAATGTATGCCTATTAAAGATTTGCTAAACTCTAAATAATTAATTATCACAAGGTATAATCATCTCGTATTTGATATTTTTTATATCTTATAAGAAATTTATTATATTTTTGGTAAAAAAGTGAGTAAAGAGATTTTTTCACAATACATAATCTTATGATAAGTTTATTAAGGTTTACAGAAAACATCAATATTTATATCAAAACAAATAGAAAATTATTCGGTTGCCAGATGCAGTCAAAGTTATATGCTATTTATAAAAATAATTAAATAAAAAACAAAGGTTATCGATCTTGCAAATATAAAAACATAACATTTTCAGTAGTAAAAATATACATTAGATATCACCAAATTAAAATATAAAGTAAGCCCTACCAAATATTTCCAATTTTCTGCAAAATAGCCTATGTATAATAAATAAATCGGAATACTTAATTATTCGCGTTAGAACAAGTATCAGTAAATTGGCTCCGATGGCCATTAAAGAACTTTTAAAAAATACTTTTATTCAAAAATGCTTTACAATGTATGTTTTGGGTTTATCAAATATAATTTGCCAAAGTATTCATAGTAATCTCAAAATAATCATAAATCCTCTAAAATAATATAATAGATGAATAAGTAATCATTTAAAGCATTGATTAATTCAACAAGAATATTTTAACTTTATTCAGGAAGGTATGTTTTTCGAGGATATTTGTAGTCTTATTCTACCTCAAATTAGTAAAAGATTATGTGATGAGGTTGCAAACTTGCTTATATGCACAGAAACGTTTGTATAAACTTTAATCTGCAGGTAAGGTTTTGCGTGCAAACTTAGAAAATAACATTAAACATTTTGAATAGAGCAAATACATTTTTTTATGTAAAAACAAATATTAAGAATATTTGATTAAGCTAATAAAATTTAAAGAGAAATGGAGTATTTAAAATTTATAATGAACGGTAGTTAACTGAATGGGTCATTTACATTTCTGGCGAAAGAACCCTTTTATATAAATAATTCACAATACTGCATAAGAAAACATATTTAGCTTAAATGATCTCATGTAAGAAGATTTCTAAGACATTACTTATTTTTATTGCATGCTTTACATTTCTAATCCATTATCTTTAAAATAAGCATAAGATAACGAAGCAAATTGTAGGGTGATTCCTATAGGTTGATATCTTGAGTATGCAAAGACATTATTTTAGAGCCAGCAAAATTCTCTTTAATTCAGCATGAAGGCTTTTTAAATATTAAAAACTAATGTCTTTAGCTTGTCAGGCAATAATGCCGATTAGGATAGGAAAAGTTCTAAGTAAGAGCTTTTTTTTACAAAGTAACATGTTCTATTCCAAGTCATTTGTGTTTATAATTCGAGTTAAGAAAATAAGCAGTTTTTATTAAAGAATTGTATTTTTAAATTATAAAGACATTTTGCGCACATATTTAAAATAGTGTTTTTGGCTACCGGCTTTTTTATTCATGCAGATAAGGATAGTCGTAAAAACATAGCAAATCGAGAGAAATGTTGTATCACAGCATTGAAAATTCCTTTATAATACTGACAATCTGGTATTCTGATTATATTAGAAAATAAACGTGACTGAAATTGAAGTTTATTTATATTTATGAGTAGAACATGTTACAATATTCCCTGCATTGCAAACTTAACAAGTTTTGATTTTAGTATTTATTTAAAATATATTTTAAAGTGTTTGTCAGTCCCAGGAATTAAGTCCTCCGAGATCTGCTTAAATATGTATTTTATGGCTGCAAAGCAACAAATATAAAAAACATATAAGGATTTCTAAGATACCGTAAGGACAAATCGATAGGAATATGGCTAGACAACTGTAATTAAAGTAAGTAAAAAATACTGGATATGCACTCAACAAACTATATCTTGCTAATACTATAAAACTAGGGTGTATGTGACTACAAGAGAAAAAAGATTACAGTTCACACATGTAGCTAGGATATTAAGTCTATAATTTAAATATATAAT
>CAAALY010000170.1:0-11653 GCA_900617795.1 Protopolystoma xenopodis
TTATTCTCAAGAACTATTATTTTAGGCAGATCCAGTTCATTTTCATAATAGTCTCTATAGGCTAGTCTTATGCTCCGAATAAGCATATATTTTAAAACTCCAACCTTTATTTTGTAAATATGATTGGAGAAAAAGTTAAGTATAAAACCAGCATTTGTTGGCTTTCTATAGACCTCTCTGCTTAACCTCTGACCTGCTCTGATCACTAAGACATCTAAAAATACTAAATAATTGTTTATCTCCATCGCCATTGTCAAGTTAATATTGCAGTCAATTTGGTTAATAAAAAAACAAGATATTATCTAAACTATCTTTGCCATGCTGCCATATGGCAAAGTAGTCATTCATATATCCAACTAACAGTTTGGGTGTCAATTTTACCTCTTCCAAGAAGTGTTCCTTCTTTCTTGACGTGTAATTATTAGCCAAATTATGAGCCAAGCAATTACCCATTGCTGGGCCTTGCACCTGTTCAAAAGATTTATCATTAAAAGTGAAGTATGTACTGCTCATGGATAGATTAAGAAGCCTTTAGATTAAGCCTTTGCCCAGATTTGCCTCCCCGATAACCTCTGGGTATTCATCTAGGCTGAGAGTAAGTGCTTCAATAGCTTTATGAACTGGGATGTTAGTATGCACTGATACCACATCAAAACTAACCAAAAGATCCTTCTCTTTCATACTCTGTTGATCTATTAATCTACCAAATTCATATAAATTCTTAAATAAATATTTCTAATAGTCAGCCAATTTCCTCAGTTGTCTACATAAGAAGCATGAAATCCTATGCATCACAGTACAATTGTTATTAACAATCAATCTTAAAGGAACTCCTTCCTTTTGTATTTTTGGAAGACCATAAGCCGAAGGTGCCATTGCATCCCTCTAAAGAAGTTAATTCACTCTCCACTTTTCAATTTCTCTTCTGCCTACACAAACGTTAAGCGATTCCCTAAATCTGGCCTTAAGACTTTCTGTGGGATCCTTCTTTAAAAGTCTGTAAGTTTCTGAGTCATTTAAATAAACCATCATTTTTCCTATACAACTTTACCTATCCATGATGACCACTGCACCACCTTTATCTGCCTTTAAAACAAACAGATCATTTTGGTGCAAATATCTAGAAACTCTATTCAAATAATAAGATTTCTTTGGAACAATTACTTAATCGAAATGAGGAATCCCTTCTCTTTCTATACTATTATTAGCCTCTTTTGGCAGCTTGTCCGTTAAGTTTATTAACTCAACCAGTATCTCCATAGAATGATTTTACTTATTTGGAAAGGCAAGGTTTAGACGCCTTTCGAAGAAGAGCCTAGCATTATCATCTATGAATATACCTGATAAATTAATGACTTCATTTTTGCTAGAAAAAATAGTACTAAGTTTAAATACCTCCTTAGTGTTTCGACGATTGCGTGGCTAATGTTGATGCCTAAATTACTTAATTTCTTGTCATGCTGGCTTTATACTTAACTTCTTCTCCAATAATAGTTACAAAACAAAGGTTTGAGTTTTAAAATATAGGATTATTCGGAGCATAAGACTAGCCGATAGAGACCATTGTGACAATGAACTGGATCGGCTTAAAATAATATTTCTTGAGAATACTTATTCCCTAGGCTTGATTGAAAATAACATTAGATTAATAAAGAATAGCTTTTTGAATGTTAAATACACAGCATTCGTTACATTCTATAGCATTTAGCATTCATTTATACTATTTGATTCACATTCATTCAAATCGTGCCATTCTTTTCGCTGAATTAGTAATCTGCCCGCCTTAATCGTAGTTATGAGACCGAAGCATTTACGGAAGTCTCCGCCTGTGGGCTGTTTTACTGCCCCATATCATGGACAGCATAAAGACGTCAGGATTGTCATAAGCTTTTTTGCCTTCATCATATTGTCTTTTAGGCTACAATAATTGCTTGATTATTCTAGTTATAGTTGACGATGTCTGCTGGAAGCAATCTTCTTATTAGCCCCTACTCGATGCCCAGAAAAACTTTAAAATTTCGTCTCTTCTATTTGTCAGACTAAAAGCACAGTCTAAACCTTGTGCTATTTCACAAAATAACTAAATTGTCATCCATTCATCTCATCTGGCAACAGGCGAGACTCTAATAGAGCCATTTAGTCTTTTGTCAAAATCGGTACATAAAGAAGGTATCATGAAAAACCTGCATACTCATACAAATGGGCCCCCGAAAATAAATATTCATGCCTAGACTTGCCAATGTAAGGATATATCAACTCATATCTTGACATAGACACAACAGCTGACTATAACCTCTAAAAATCCTTTTAGAACCATCTTCTTTGTCCAATTCACTCTGCCATCAACAAGCGAGCTTAAACCTTCAGGGCGAGTCCAAGTTGGAACAATCTTTGCAGAAGAGTAATTACCCACATCAAGTAGTTAATCAGCGGAAGTAATTGTCGAGATTGCATTCATTCCGTTTTTTCCCTTTCGCCTTGCATTTCCTCACTCTGAACTCTACCTTCCCAAATCGAATTAATATGAGCACATCCGATATGAATTGTTCTAAACTTACCTGAGCTTGCCTCATTTTATTTCGTCTCACATGAAAAGCCACCATTTGTGTCTTATCTCCAATGTACCCCATTTATCCTTATTCATCTAGCATCTTTATCTACTTATTTACGAGGCTATTTATTTTCTTCCCAAATACATACGCCGCCACACTCTAATTTAATACCGAATTTAGCATATTTCAAATGAGGAATGACTCGAAATTCCCCATAAGCACTATAATTATTGCTGTAACTTTCACGAATGCATAAAAATTTATTGACAGTTGAATGCTTTTTAATGCCTTATTGAGCGCAATTTGCGATCCGGTGCAAAGTATCACCATACAACATATAATTTTACGGATATACAAAAGCAATATGAAAAATCAGCCATAGTTGATTACTATCAAATTATCCGACTGGTTGCTAGATGAATTTAAAGATAATACTTGCTACAGAGCCTTTCAAGTCTGTTAGAAAATATTGTCAATTTGAGCGAATAAAGAAAAGAAATAAAAGATCCAATCTCTACGGGAAACCATACTATCATGATCTTTAATCTAACTTTGGCCGAGTTACGACATAATAAGGCAAAATATCAAAATTTGACCAAGTCAAAGCCATTGTGTAGTACAAGCAATATACAGGAACTGTAAACCTAAATTCCGACTTCATTTAAATAGATAACCTATTCCATATTGAACCAAAATTAATGTGTTACTCGTTCTTCACCAGTTTGAAAGAAAATGTTAACTTGCAAAACATAACATTTGGTTCATCACCCTTGTGAAATATTTCTAAATTGATATCTCGAAAAACCTCATACTTATTAAGGGTATTTATACAAAATGCTTCTCAGCATAAATAAATCTGGGTTGATTATAGGAGTAGAGATTATATTAGATGTAGAAAATATAGTAAAAATGTCAAAAATCTCTCCATGCAATTGTCATATGCAATTTGCTCAAATATCTTGGTAGAGGAGACGAGAAGTTTAAGTTTTCTGTTGCGAGCTAACTAATGATGGATGGCTTTTTGGAAATGAGGGAGCATTCAACCGATATGCATCTATATTTTTTAATTTCATAACATCAATTCAAGGACGATTGTGAAGGGAATCTGTATACGAATCTGTGTACGAAAATGTCTAAAGATTGTTATGAGAAAATCAATTATATGGCTTGTCAGAAATGGAGGAGGCGTCGATGAAAATATCAACAAAGGCCTTATTCTAACACAGAGCTACTGCTTTTGGAGAATGAGAAATTTCAAGTGATCCGCGTTTTTTCCAGTATCTTACATTCATAAACAGAAGCCAGAGATAAGCAATTTAACTTTTTATAATTAAGTATACGGAACACTTCAAACTATACAATATTCTTGTTTGGTCGCATTAAATACAATAGCTTGGCTGTAAACTAAGGATTCCTCAAACTTTATACTCTAAAAGTGAAAGTTCTCGACAGAAGACTCAAATTCAAACAAAATCTTTGAGCCAATTCAGTATATTTCGATATAGACGATCGTATAGAAGAAGACTATACTTCAATATGACTTTCCTCTCCAGTAAGATATTTTGAATGGAATACTTAACCTTGAAAGTAGATCCTAGTCGTAAAAGTGTCAGTATTACACTTCATCAAAAGCTGTATAAACAACTTGCTAAAGTATAAATTCGAGTTTGAAATCTCTCCTAAAGCAACAAACCTGATGACCAGCCGACTCCTGATACTGTTCGGAATCTCCTCCTGAAATCCAGATAACCAGGAACAATAAGCTCACCTCGTTTTTGCTTAAAAAAGTAACACAAAACATTTATAAATAGAAAAATTAAAAAATTAAAGGAAAGTTAATATAAATATAAATATATTTAAATATATATATGTAAATAAAACATAAAAATGATAGGAATGCCAGGGTCTTGAAGATGCCAAATCAAATGGTCATAGTGATAATATCATAATCAAGTACTCTTCAATCAAAACGATGACTCATATATGACACTTTATCCCAATGTTGTTGTGCTTTTCATTCGTTACAATTAGACTAGGGGGTCAGACATGGCGGAATGAAATTAATCTTTTCATGTCAGAATTGTACCATATTACTTTGAAATGCACGACTTCATGTGGTTGATACAGAAAAGCTTATAAAAGGGATTGATAAAGTTCTTAATAGAAGATTTAAAATAAATTATACTAATAGCATTAGGCATCCATAAAAACGGGAGACTACGATATCTTGCCATATTCGTTTTCCTTTTAACTAATACTACTCTAATGATGATGTCACATATGAGCTAAGATTTCTGAACAAATATAGTCCTGAGTTTATGTGTAATGTTGATATAAAACGTAATTATAGGTATCTATTTAATCTGATTTTTTTAGAGTCGAGTTAGGTGAAAAAATAAATTCATAACGAAAATAGTGAAATATAATTTAAGAATATTGTTTAAGCCATACAGACTAAATACAGCCATACAGAATAAATAGGATAGAATATTAGCCTGATAAAAAATTCGTGTCTAAAATTCCTCATTTTAATACCTTTATACGAGTATGCATGAAAAATAAAAATGAAATTTAGATAGCAATATATACATATATATATTGTATTATTTTAATGGCTTTGGACGAATGACTAAAAGGAAAATAAAATTAACTAGTTACTGCCACAATGCGTTCAGCTAATGATGAATTGCTTATCTGCAGCATACAGAGAAGATGCTAAAAGCAGCACGGAACCGAAAAATGCTACCAAATGAATCACGTACTTCATACTCCAAGTGGGAGAATAATTTCGTAGGGAAGTAGGCAAATTTTAGCTACTATGAAAATGGCCGTAGTGTGAGCTGTATGAACTGGGCCTTTTTCAAAATTCCACTTATGAAATCAGGCATCTTAACTTCAAAAAATCTCGAATAACTTCCTGGAAGGTTAACATTTCACCATCGGTGCTAAGGATATGTCGCTTTACTATGTTAGTTAATTTTGAATTATTTCGCCTCTGAGCTATAAATATGTCAGATATTCCGGACATATAGTAATACAGCTACTTAACTAAAAAATCAAAAATCTGGAAAGCCAAAAGCTCCTCATGTTATTCGTGCTTTATATACCAGGATAATATATATATGATACCAATGTTAAAATTTTATATTATATTTGTAAAATACATTCTGAGCCTTTAGTATAGAGCATATCTTCCCTGAAGCCTTAATATTTGCTGAGAAAGTAAAATATTCCGGAAGGTAAAAGACTATTCTTGCGAAAGTCAAGTAGCATAGAAAAATTAGATGCATCTTTCTTCCTGTGTGCTTCACTTTGCACTCCACTAAATCTCTTTTATCGCTAATATTCTCAATACGGTGCCATATTTTACCAAGACAGTATTTACGTAGTTTAGTAAGTTTGTCTAGATACAAACCTTCAGCAAATTATTTGAATTTTTAATTAACGGTCTTTGTCTTATTAACTGCTCATTTATTGGCCGACAGAGGTTTGCTTATTGCCATGTTTTACCAGTTTCGACTAATAGCCTATCTTTTCATGGCTCGCTTTTTGCAATAAATTCCACTTTGGCCTTCATCCTTATAGGCTTTTCTCATGCAAACTGGGCCATAGTATAATTAGTGGGGTTTTGAAACGTGGGCTTATGGCTTAAGATGTAAGAAATTTACTCCCAATTATTTCATACGAAACATATTCCATATAAGATATAGAAAAATAAAATTTATGACAAGCACATGGTCACACACCGGGTACTAATGCGAGCTTCAAATGGAGGGCATTGCTTTAAATTTCATACTTGCCTAGTATCACACAAGGGCTAAATTCGATTGGCTGAGAAGCATTTCAACTCATACGCTTATTGTTATACTCCACCTGGGGTACTAAAATCTAACTTGGGATAAATGGTGAAGTGACATTCAGTGCAAAGTTTGAGCTTTCTCGTTCATTTATCATAACTTACTTTACACTCATCCTAATATACTAACTTGTTGAAATATGACAACTCACAGATTAACTTCACGGTTGGTTCATCTAAGGATGAAAATTCCTAAGAGGAGCATATACAAATGATTTGGTATCGAACGTAGGCACCTATATTTAGATTTATAAGAAAAGTAAAATAATTAATTTTTTCTTGTTACATATATATATATATATATATATATATACCCTGTTTACTGAGAGTATGCATTGAATATCTATGTTATATGAGATGTAGTCACAAATCCCTACTGACAAACGAAAAACATTAACGTTGCCTTATTTTAGCAAGTGGAACTCAGAAACTGAAAATATATCAAAAATCTTTTTTTTACACATAGGATATATTTTATTTCATAAGTATCCAGGGATAGTCCGTTTATGATTCAGGAAACGGCGGCAAACTCGCAGTGATGTTAAATTACTATGTCTTAGATAAACTCAATACAAAATAGGTAAACGTGCTCTAAATTATACTTTTTATAAATAGTATTCAAATTATAAGTCTCATAAGATGTAGGTTGAATGTTTACGATTATTTAGCCTTGCTTGTCAAGAAGTTTTCTCATCTAAGGTTAACTGTAGCTTCTACCTTGTCTGGGCTCCAGCAGCACTTCCAACAGAAATCGAACCCTGACGATACATTGCATAATTTCGACATGCTATCCCTGCGCTCCATTGTACCCAAGTGCCAGTAGGCCAAAGAGAGCGTGAATTTTATACCTGGCAAGGCCTGTTTCATATCATACTTTATGGTTAGATGATTGATGATAAAAATTTTTATTTGCTTTTTTATTCAAGATTTATTGGTGAGTGTTAAATATCGATTGTTAGAAATAAATATATAAAGTTTTGCTTTGAAATATTATATTTTATTATCCTTGAATTATCCCATAGTTGAGAAAAACTGATGTAGTTGTCCATGGATTAAATTAAAATTTGGAACAAAATAAATAAAGCAATGATATGGTACTTATATTGCTAAGGGAAATGCCAAATCACTAGGTCGGAGACAGCAAGAGATTTGTGTCTTCCGGAAAACAGAAAAAATAATCTGCATTAATATCAATGCTTTTGAACTCTGTAACCTTCATACAAAGATATCTGATTAAAAAGTAGAAAGGCTTAGTGCAAAAAGTACAAATTCACCCTTATTCTTGAGGAGAGAAATAAATCAGTAGATTAATGGTCTGTAAATAGATTAAAATAGTAACATTAATGGTCAACTAATTAATGTTCTGCCTCATTGTAAAAAGTTAAACTTATTTTATTTAACAAAAGGCGATAGGAAGCTTGATTTAATACAAAAAAATTGACAGGATTTCTTATCTCATCTGCAGATATATTTTGGAACCAATGATATTAAAGTGAAAGTTTAAAAAATCTTTTATATTATATAGAATTGCTTCACATTAATTTTTGTTAACTCACCATAATATCGGTTTTTGCAGGACAATGGAGCCCATAGTGTTTTGAGATTAATGGTGCCCTGCATCATATCAGAGATACAGACATTTTACCAAACTATATATATATATATATATATACAAATATTCAAAATGCTTATATACGTATGCATATATATCTGCAAAATGTAAATTAATACATTGTAAATCAACATAAATATTTGCATCTTATCTATTGCTCGCTTATATATATTATTTTATTATAATATTTATATATGAAAATAAAAGTTATATAAAGAATTTACTACAATACTTTATTTTTAAATATCTTTTTAGGTAAGAGAATATCGTTTTATATCTTTGTATAAGTCAATACAACTAAAATAAATAAGGTTATTCGGATTCATTAAGCTATTTTTACGATTAGATATATTAAGTAAATGCTATTTTATTCGTTTAATCCTTTTACCCAAAATAAAATGAAAATATTAAATTCCAAAATTGATTGGTTAAATATTTAAGAGAAGTGGGTTGACCTCGTTGTCGCAACTTAGTCTTGTTGTCAGGAGGACTTAGTAGAACGCGCCTAGTCGAACATTTGTCGAGGGATTGACTTCACTTGTCTCTTTGACGAGATAGTAGCTTGGTGCGGTGAATGGCAAAACTCAATGATGATGCGGAATACGATGCAGGCGAAACATTTGAGAATGTACCAAGTCCAATGTCTGATGCTGGGAAGCATGACAAAAACTATCACAGACGACTTCGGACTAGGTGAGTTGTACTAAGTCGCCCTGACAACAAGATCAAGGTGCGACAAGGAGGTCAACCCACTCCTATAAATTAAAAGGGGACTGCGATCATACCAGAGGCAACAACATTTTGGTTTTCATATATTTTATCAACTTAGTTGCCCATTTGAAAAAATTAGGCGAGAATTATCAATGATAGCTAATAAATCATAATTAACGCAAATACCAATTCTTAGTATTAATATTATATAAGAAAACGAGGGCTATCAATGTATAGTATTTGTGTTTTTTATATATAATCGTATAAATTTTATAACAAATCAAATTTTGCTGTGAATCCAAATTATTTTTCATTTGAAATTGCCTCAAAATAGTTTATATAACGTCCTTTATAAATTAATTCCAAGTCAATCTTTCATCTTTAGTTAAATTGAGATATTTACTTATTAACAAGCTATAAATAAAGATAATGGTTTCAATACTTTTAAATGATAATTTCTTGAATATATTTTAGAATAAACAAGTTAGTTGGCCTCTCGCGCCAGTATATGTGGTGCACATATTTCTGGAAAATATATTCTTAAGCAATACATTGGGCAGTGATTAATTTCACCAGTAATGAGAGCAGAAAACTGTACATGGAAAGGAAATCTACCCCTAACATCAGCAATTCAAGAGGGAAAATTAATTTATAAGTATATATATTTTTATTCATCTATCCTATCTAGATTATATGCTGCTCATAAGTTTTCTTGTTATCTATTGCAGCGTAAACTCCTTAGAAACAAGTAACGCTTATATATCAGTATTTTGGAAATGTTAAGTATCCCAGCCATGTTTTAATTGCTACAAAAATGAGTCAACTTGTCATTCTAGCCCACACCATTCATTGCCTTTGCTTTAGTATATTTATGCAGTTGTTGAGCTCATTTCCATTTTGAGTGAATGTTTTCAGCAAAGAGATTCGAAGGTGGATCCCACCAGAAGACGTTCGTCGGATTCCTCTTGACCAGCTGTCGATTGGCTTTACTGGAACATTCTTGTTGATGTTGTTTCCGGTGAAAACGCCCTAAGCTCTCGTCTGTCGTATGACGGACATCATCAGAGCAGGGTATCATCATTACAACCAAATTGAAGCTAACGAGTCAAGAGAACTGTGTTAATAAGAATGTTCCCATAAAGACAATCAACGGCTGATAGAGAGGAATCCGCCGTCGTCTTCTGGTGGTATTGACCTCTGAATCTCTTCACCAAACATTTTTGTTCAAAATGAAAGTTAGCTCAACAATTATGGAATAAGAAATTCTACGAAACCCAACTTTTCTTCGCCTATTTATGCAGTGCGGCATACCGCTACAGCCTTAGCATTACTGTCATATGCAAAAAATTGTGAATTTGAGCACTTCTGACAAAGTAAGTGATTAAGCTACTTTATTATGCGAATAAATTTAGGAAAAAAGGCAAAATAAAAGTCTAGGCGACGAAACATGTGGTACAGCTGGCTCAACCTTATGAGGGATTCCCAATAGGACTGAATTATAAGTCTAAGACACGACCTATTCAATATATGGGATTGTAACTTTACAATAATATAATATATAAAATGTAAGCAAAGTTTTTAACTGCCTATGCTATTTACAGTTGAGTTTTAGAAAATATTCAAAACTTTTAAAATCTAAAACTTTTGATACAGTTATGACATTTAAGAAATTCTCAGACAACATATTTTTGAGAAAGGATTCGTGTAAATATTAGTATTAACTTTTGCGATTATAGAAGTTGTTTGACTTTGGTTTTGTAACTTGATCATGATGACAGAAAGACCTAGAGGAATGCATCATGTCCGGAGTCCATGAGCATTTCCAGGGTCGGACGGTGGACGTTTCGACGGCATCATAGTCGGCATCATCAGCAATTCTCTGCACTAAGTTACAACTCGTCTAAGAAACAAGTAAAGTCAATCTTTTGATCAACTTTCTGCTATCAGCATCCACTTTTTTCTGGTCCCTTTATCCATTTCCTACCCTCTAGTCTGACCTTCGTCCTATCACAACTTCTGAAATGTTTAAATTCTACAAAAGATGTGCCAAGTTGGCGGATTTACAGCGACGTCATCACACCTACTGTCTCCCATCCTCATCTCCCTTTCAAGTGGCTGATCCTGCTCTGGTCTCCTGTCCGGATCTGCCTCATGGGCCCGCTGGACCGTTTCTTCTATTTCTGGTTGACCAATTTCATTCGGATCCAGACCCAGTCTACTTGTACTCCAGACGCTATTTCTCCAACCTTCTGTAGCACTTAAGAAGTCGCCTCATCTTCAGAGCGCCTAAACTATGATTTACATGCATACAGATATTGGGCATTCTTTTCACGTATCATCTCGTGGACTTCTATCTCTGGTCGCCTGCTGCATCTTAAGTGGATTATTTATCAATTTTGTCATAATGTCCGATTTATGTGACCGAATCCATCGCCTAGTTACGAGAAACTAAGTTGTGGTAGTTGTTTCTTCGAGCGGACTCAACTCACTCAGAACGTTCTAGATTTATTTCCGAAACTTCCTCACTCTCTTTTTCTTTGCGATCCCTTTTCCTCTGGTTTACGATAGATCCTTGATCCGGGCGTCTACGTTTTGCTTGTCTTGTTGCATTCCTGTTTTCTCGGAGTTTGATTGGGCAAACGGCTAAGTTACCACTAACTTTGCCTTCTTCCAATCTCATGCCTTTTACATTTTCCCCTAACGATGTTATTGGTTTCCACAATCTTCCGTTTCTTGGTGCTCTCACTGTATGGGGCCCTTCTATCTGTTGCCTTCCAATTGATCTCGTGTCCAGTTTCTGCGATATGTTCAGCTTTATCTGATCTTTTAGTATCCATTTTACGACAGAGCCTTTGATGTTCCTTGATTCGTATGCCAATGTATTTATGTTCGCAGACGCCACATGCTATGCAATAAACACAT
>CAAALY010000171.1:0-11641 GCA_900617795.1 Protopolystoma xenopodis
CAGGAGAGTATATATATCTAAATACAAAATAAATATATAATATTATATACATAGATATATTTAGATATTTTAAAAAATGTAGCTACAGTATATGATGTAGCGGGATTTAACCTATATATATATATATATATATATATATATATTGCAAATCTTTATTGGAATATAGGTGTTTTGTTTTCTTTATCTAATATAACGAAATAACTTGTTAGTCCAAAAAGTTTCGTTATAACGAGAATTTTCCTGTATATCTATCACCTATTTTAATAAGAGATTCTAGTCTATCTTATCGATTCCAGTCCTACTATAAAAATGAATTAATAGAAGTCTATCTTGGTTTGGAAGTCATGTATACCTTGCGATCCACTAACACCCAAGTTGCTTGGCGACATCAAAGATGTGACTATAGGGAGATGCAATTTGTGCTACGATGTTGCTAGTTCAACATTTTTAAAGGATTGTACAGGAAAATGTACTGAGTTTGTGGGAAGGGGGCTGGTTAAACTAGCATTACTAGCTAGGCCGAAGAACATCTCGAGACTAAAGCGTCTTCTATTCTTCATACTAAAATAACTAGTTGCCGATTGTACACATTTATTCGGACCGTTTAATGTCAGTGCTTTAATTTTCCGGGATTAAATTAGATTGTTCTTCCTAATTCTGGAATAATTACGGCTTGGTAACTATCATCTTTTACTATTCAGGCTGTTACCAATCCTCTTTGAGATGACTGTACTTCTCCAAAAATAATATAAACATTAAAAGCACACCAAGGAGCTACTGGATATTGCCTCATTCAAACTGGTTCTATCAATGGAATACGATGGCGAGTAACTGAAAAGTACTATAGCACCAATGGAATTTTCATTTCAAAGAAAAATTTGATACTATCAGAATTCTTATTCGATTTTACGGTAGTTGCTCTAGGCACACCGTCGCTGGCCCCAGCCAATCCATGACTAACTATCGTCTCTCCTTTCGTATTTAACATAGTCATGGACAGCATCAACTCTTTAACAAAACTACACAAAAGAATCAAGTCATGAATGGTAAAATATCACCCACTCAACAAGGGTATCAGCGATGTTGCCAAGCTCTAGGCTACTCAGCAATAGCACATTGAAATCGTAATGGTAACCTTGGTTTCTCTTACTCAGATGTTGGGCATAGGCAAGAGCAGCAGCTTTACCTGGTATAGTACCAGCTTTTTAAATATTTGTGAATATCGTAAACATTTGAGTCTCCTAGACGGCCTTTATTAAAACTGTAGAACTCCAGCAATCTAGTGTATAGACAATACGATATAATGCAGATTAGCTCAGTTAGGGTTGAAATATACATACATAAAAGATTTTTTCAATAGATATATTGGTCTCTTCCACTAATAGTAAAGTCTATGAAGAAGGGGTTAATAGGCCGATCCCACTTGAAGATGGCATCAAATTCCTCTTGGCCGGCTGCCTTCTGGCTTTAATGAAATGTTCTGATTGACGCAGTTCCCGAAACGATCTCCTTTGGTTATTGTTGAGAAGTACTCAAAAATATTAAGAATTATTTGGGGCCATATAAGCCTTTACTCGAGGCCAATTAATTCCTACACTCACTGGGTAGCAGTGGAGGGGATACTATAGGTCAAATGTCCTCCAATACATTATGGTTTTAGATATAATTATATTTCATTGACTCCCTTATGAGGAAATAGTTACTGATTATGGTAAATCTCGAGTTGTTTAATAGAAAGCTCATCTCTTCCTATACTGATAAGTAAGAGTGAAGAGAATGCCAAAATTCGTTGAAAATATTTGCCTATTAATCTGCATTTATTATATATTTTAACTGGGTTATATCTATTTTATACCGAAAATGCCATTTATATATAAACTTTAAAAATCTAAATTCGATAATGGAGAAGATCTTTCTGTAGATTGGCAAGAACTATAGCCATGGAAACCAATGATCTCAAGGTGATACATAATTTCCAGTTTTACCAGTTGTCTGGGTAAAGGCCAAAAGTAATTAATGTACAGTTGGTACACGCCAGGTATTGGGCCCTTTAAAAGTTACATACTATGCTTATTCAAGAAAAATCCTGAGTAGGCTCCAAAAGAGGGTATTTTGCTATGATATCTACCATTAGATTATCCTCGCTCTTTGGATAAACGTCACTAGTGTTACTTTTGTCTAGGCCAAAGAAGTAGTGCTGGCGAGAAACAAAAATTAAATGACCTCAAAATAGGCAGAATTTAGCTGTACATGGGATTTAGCATGTTTGCGAGTTTACAATGATGGTGAGTAAGAGTGAAATTGATCACAATTATACCTATGACTTAATGGAAGCTCAGATGATGCACTATTACAACTTAATTAGCAACACCCCAAAACTATTTTTAACGTGAGGTCCCACTTATCATAAATAAAATTGCAAACTACATAACAAACGAGAGAAGAGAGGAGTTACATAAGGGGGTCATACAGGATTGAGCCAAATAAAGTTGATAGGAAACGACGACAACGAGAGAAATACACAGTTAAACACATAAATCCAAAATATAGGAAATGGGTAAATACTTATGTAGACATGGGTCTTCTCTATACGACTGGATAGGTCATTTTTGAATCTTATTCGATCAGGAGTGGATCCAACAAATGGAAGTAGAAAAATCCTATCATCATTCTATTCAACCTAAAAAGTGGTTTTTCTACATAAAATTATATACTCTGGATTCAACCTCGGGAAATCTGATCAACCGAAACGCATGATCTCTCACAGTAAAAGACTTCACCTGACAAAGACCTCATTCTTGTTCATAGGACTTCATATAAATTAGTTTATTTCCCCATATTACAGGATCCTTTACTCGACCACTTTTTAATTTCCTTTGATCGTGCTACTATAAGATTCAGTTTAGGGCTCACATCTGACGGCGAACTACTCAATATTGCGAATTTCAATATCTATTTAAGAGTATGAGGCTATAATTTTCAGCAAAGTGGAAGAAATAAAGCATTTCAAGTATCTGAGTGGCATAATATGAGTATAGAGAGAGTTTACAAATTGTTTTGCAGTGAGGCTTGCCCCTCGCTTGACAGTTTGCTTGATGAGTCTGATTTTTAGGACTCTAAGAGCCTGTTTTAAGTCCACAAGAATTTATCACTTTGCCGATCTCAGTAATCAAAAATTACGACCTGCATATTGGCCGAACCAATCATAACATACAAGTTTTTATCAAGGCCTTTCTCCTAGTCACTGGAAATATATTATCATCTGGCAGCTAGCTGAGACTAAACCAGTGCAAATCTGATGCACGGATCTCTCGGAAATCGATGTTACTGTGCTGTATCAATCTACTTAGGAAGAAATCGGGCAATGAAAACTAAAGAACGAAGTGAACTTACTTTTCCCTTTAACTCTCAGTACAGGTTCATACTAATTCCCAAGAGTTGTCTGATAAACGAGGCCTTTGATTTGCATGTAGCGTTCTCGAGAACCGTTTGATGAACCAAACTTTAATACAACGGTTCATTACATTTGAAAAATTTTGTAGCAAAAAATGGGAATCAAGAGAAGTATTTAAGAGTGATGCAAAACTTTCTACCACCTCTAAACTGATACAGGAATTATGCAAGAGGCTAAAATATTGTGTTCCTTCCCGTTAAGTATCCTGCCTTTGCGGTATCTTAATGAGGTCATCCACTTCTCCATAATGCTACATTTAGACCCCCTACGAATTTATTAATTTGACAAAGTCCAAACTTCATTAACTTAGATGGACTTTTAAAGGAATTTAATTTGTACCTTTGGGTGAAAATTCTGAACTTTACTTATCTGCTACAAAAATATAGATTATGTGGCTGACCAGCCTGGAAGCAATTATAGACATATGTAGTAAATCCTAGCTTCATATAAAATAAGAACTTTTCTCGTTCTTA
This sequence comes from Protopolystoma xenopodis, assembly GCA_900617795.1. Lineage (NCBI taxonomy): Eukaryota > Metazoa > Platyhelminthes > Monogenea > Polystomatidea > Polystomatidae > Protopolystoma > Protopolystoma xenopodis. The sequence continues at coordinate 3,928 of CAAALY010000171.1, forward strand.
GGAGAGATGCATCTATACTTAGGCACCAACTTTAAACTGGATGATTTTGTTGAATACAATGGAGAATATATGTTTCTCGCATAGCCATTTCTTAGCCATAGATGCAAAACAGCCTCCTCTGTAACCAATTGTCATTACAACTTTGAGTGATGTAGAGCCTGCCTATAGACATTGATGAGATATAAAAAACGTGAAGAAATTTCCAAAATCAAACTCTATCGCAAAATTGAGTTATTTCTTAAATTATTCATAGATTAAGCAAATTACATCGACCGAAACATTAAATGACCAATTTTACACCACATTAAACAATTACAAATGGGGGCTTGAAATCGTTACTGTAAAACACCAAACATAATGCATAAAATGATAAAGAAATAACTTTTAAACAGATTTTAATCACCACAGTACCAAACTCAAGTTATATATAGAATAAAAATAAAGAATTGGCAAGCCATATTAAGCAGATTTGCCAACTACACAACTGTGTGGCACTTAAATAGAAAAAAAACTCTTCATAAACATTATTCATATCCACGAAAATAATAAATACCTATAGATAGCGACTTACATCTATAGTTATACTCACATCTCATGTCTGAATCTCAATAATTCCGCTACAGTTGAATCGATCGATTTTACACTGTACAAGATATTGTTAAAACTAAATGTTTTATGGATCTTTCGTTTCATCAAGTCGTTTGAGAACAAAGTTTCCTTTTAAGAATAAATCGTACTCAAAGTTATTCGTTATGCATCCTGGCAAAAACTTAGTCGCAATTAGATTTACCTTCGAGGTCATTTATACACTTATATTGTCTTTTCTAAGGGGGAATCCTACATTCCTTCGACTTTATGGGAGTTTAGATACCGATTTATGGACTGATGCCATCCTATTATACTAAGCTTGAATTCTAATGGTTCTTCTTTGTGCTTTGCCCAATTTATGGGGTAAATTAGAAAAAATCATTAATTATCTTCATCTGTATGAATGCCGCTAGCCTATCAACATCACATTTTGGTTTTGGTGCGATGATTCAGGCTAGTCTGCTATAAACATTAAATATGCCGAGTATGATTCATTTATATGCAGTTTAGTTGCAGCGCTCAACTGTTTTGATAAACAAGACATAGAAATTCGGAAGAAATCGTTGGTTCGCCGTAATTTAAATTGCCCTGATTGGCTTAGAGATTAACTTCTTCATCTTTATGCTTGAATCCATCGAACATATATTTCCACATCAAAACAGGTTGTCAAAATTTAATGAGCCGCCAAAAATGACTAACTCTTGTCATTAGTAGCGATGCAATTAATTATAATTCCTTTCAAGGAAGACCTCAGTATTGAGTATATGCCTTTGTAACCAAGGCCATAGGCGAGAACATTTTCTGAAGGACAATCAATTCTCTTTACGAAAATATTTGTGGTGCTTTTTAATTATTCTATTCGTTGGTTAAATCATACAAAATAAAATAAATTTTACGGACCATGGACAATTGAATTATGAATTTCAAATCGGTTGGTTCTCCTTTATATTTGTTTAAAATTAAAAATCCCGCACCTGACTACTTATTTTCTGAAGTGTGCCTATAAAGAGATTGGTCTTGATTTTCTCCAACTATGGGAAGTTGGAATACAGTGATACCACGAGAACCTTTATTAAGAAATGGTTATAAATTCATTTACCTTAGACGATAGAGATATAATTAAATAATTGTATTTCCTTCTCGATTACCATCTATTTTGTTTAGAATTGTATAATACCGTCGGGATCATTAGCTCAAAACACCCCGAAACGTATGCTGTCCAGCTTCCCAAATGTCAATCTCCAACTTAAAGCGTTCAGTAGTTACCATTAATCCATTTAACGTTAGCTTGAACTAAACGATTTTGCCTAAATAATGACTGCATATTCGTTGTATGAAATCAGGGCTTTAACTAGACAGAATAAAAGACACCGGCGCATACGAATATTTTTTTGAATAGGAACACTATCTAGTAGCAGTTAGTAGTAACATTGGTGGCATCAAAATCCATTATAAGAATATGTTATACGGGATGTAATGAGATGTATGACTAGTAGTTGAAGTTTCCCACAATGATATGAATAGATATGACGTTTCAATTTAATTTCAGATAGATTTTATTTACCAACAGATACTCTCGTCTAGGATGGACTACAGCTTCGGCCTCGCCTAGGCCCAATCAACTTCCTTAGTGGGAAATATTTCAGTTCTACACTTATCTTCGTATTGGCACTGAATATTTTGAATCGTAGTTACATGTATTCGATTTGAAGCTTATCCCAATACAGAGTATAATACTATCGGATTTTATGGCAGCATTTGCTTTTTTACTGCAGTCGAGTTGAAGAATTCAGGGAACCTTATATTATTCTCTCTACTTCTTGAAATTATGTTATGAAATTGCTAAAGTAGCACTCACTTTAACACCTTACACGATTCGTATATTCATTCTGGCAACTTATCCAGATATTTCCACTACTAAACCCTTGCAAGGATAATAAAATAATAAAGTTATTATTTGTTTCCGAGTTACAAATATATTGCTGAAGATAATCGAAATGCAAAATCACTTACTTGTAGTAATTAGGGCCGATTTTCATTTAGTCATATTTTTACCCCTCTATTATGTTATGACTACGAATTAAGTCCTTACTTACCAAAAACGGACTCACGATTATGCCTTGTCTGATGACTATCACACTTTGGGTAAAGAATTCAGTAAATTAATTAGTAAGAGTTTACTTTAGCCTTCATCTGCATCCTATAAACAGGAGCTTGGAACAATAAATAGATAATATCCAGCTTAGGATCTTGTAGGTTAAAGCTGCTCAGACGGAAGGTAGACTTTACGGTTTAAAGGAAGAGAAGCTGGTATAATCTCGTTTCTTCTAAATTAAATGCGGATTAAGATTTTCACAATAACAATTGTAGATAAGCTTGAATCTTGCTTCGCTATAAAAAGATGCACTAATGCTTGTTATATAAAGCTTTTATGTGCAGGCATAAATTTATTTTATACGCCTTAAATTCAAATATCCAGAATTATTGTGATTGTACTTGCAGTGTTTATTAAAATGGGACACAATTATACAAAACCATTAAAATGAACGAATGGCTTCTCAGACCCAGCAAGTTGGGTAGATGGGGGAAATACCTTTGATTATGACATAAGATGAGCTAGCGACTTGAAGATATTTATGACATATTTTTTTTAATATAAGAAGGAAAAGGATGTAGTTTAATACTTTTATTGGAATGCTCATTGGCAATTTAATTTTATGTATATTCAAGCCTAATACTAAAATTCTAGTTAAAACGTGAAGAATGCGATCCCAAAATTAGTGCATTGCATAGTTAATTCAACCAGTTGCCCAAGCGATTTATTTCACTTTCTAGGCTATAAAAATATAGAGATAATATGTAAAACGAGATATAGGTTATGAAGGTAAATATTGGTGTTTTAATGTGGAGATAATTAGGATTTAGAAATCAGTATTGTATAAGTAAATTATCCATTTTAACGAATCTCTATGAAAATATGTCTTTTGATTACTCTATTGTCTCATACCTCAGTGGTGTCAGTGATAAATAACAGCTTACAATTTTGCCTTTTGAGTAACTTGGATGACTAGAATATGAAGTTAGTAAAATAATGGAGGAAATACAGCATTAAGATCCATCTGGCTCAATCTACTAGCTGTTTTTATGGTATCGTTCAAAGCAATTGCAGGATTTTCTCCAACATTTCTGTCTTGATTGACAATAATTATACGTGAAGCACTCATATCTAGTTTGAATAAGTTTTAACTGAAGTACCGAATTTGCCTCAATTCTCAGATATGCTTAAGTGTGAGGCTTGGATGCTCAACTAAAATATGTTCGTATTCTCAGCAAGATTGTCTATTAACCTCTTCTGTTAAATTTCAATTAATTTATTGATAAAGTATCACAATAAACTACAATATTCCAGGATTATGGCCTGGATGTGTGCCAATACAAAAAACGGAATCAGGAAAACTTGGTCACAACTTTATGAAAAAGCGAATGGCATAATGCATGATGGCACCAGCAGGATTAGGTCAGGGTTAAGTCGTAGGAGTTTCCTTCCTGAGGCAACGGAAAAACTTCATAATATCAAGTTCCATAATAGAAATATGGGCTATGTCAAGAATAAATTAATAGTTTTGACTAAAAGATTAAAAAGATATGATGAGTGAAAGACAGAAGAGGGGAGTCTGTTGGCATATGCCTCCGCAGCAGTACACAAAAGTTCGCAGAGGCTGGAATCTGAATACGGCTTGTGTGAAGTTTATCCACATTAGATTAGACTCCATGTTCGGAACAGGAAGAGGCTCAAAGGACTAGATTTCTCCAGACAATGAGCAGTCTTTCAGGCAACAGACAAGAGATACTTTGATGTAGTTCTCAGGTGGTTAAGTATTGAGGGAAGAGCAGTGGCTAAGTTTGTATGTGGGTCCTCGTCTTGCTTACTCTCAGAATGGGTATAAAGCCTGAGCCATAGCGACTGTTAAAAGATGCGGAATGAGGGTGGTTCGGAGGACTTTTTAGCTGTCCTGTGCAGAGCTATGCTTGACGGCAGTGATCTTAGTAGAATTGAGCACTGCTTAGATATAATGAGACGAAGGTTGTATAGGTAGTAAGAAAATGAGGTTGGTTGCTTTAGAATACCTTATTCGTATTCGGGTACTTTTATAATAACTGTCGTATTTTTAAAGTAATTAATTTAAATCTTATTGCTTATTAAAAAGTTTATCCTACAAGATACAAAGAATTTTCATTATCACTGCTAAAGCAAGGGCCCCAGAAGATCTCTAAACTCTATCATTTTTTACTAACATTTACATCAAAATTCCTCTGAGTCTTTACTCTATTCTGTCCAGTCCCTATTGTTTAGATGTTGACAATTATTCTAAATAACATATCCGAACCATTTGTCTCATCAGGTTAGAGATTACCGCTCTGATTCTCCTCCATTTTTATCTCTTCTAATGCCAAACGATGCCTATGACAATTCGAAAATTAATATATACATTCCATTAGTAACAATAGGATTTTTTGCCTGGGCAATCCAGGACTATCTGTCTTTTTGATGAGTTGTAGCTTGATGCCAATCATAGCTTGAGTCACTGACGATGCGAATGTACCAAGTTCATAGTCCGACATTGAAAATCATTATGACTTATATGGCAGATGACTGCAGACAACTTACGCTTTCGAGGTCATCTTGACAACACAAACAAGTTGCAAAAATGGGTTACATTTATTCTCTCCAGAAGACAGTTACCAGAACCTTGTTCTTTTGGAACCCGATTTAAATTATCCCTTCATTCAATAATGCATTGCTATACTCATTACTTTGTCTTCATTATTGTTTCTATAGAATTGGTCGGTTTCAATTTACTCTGCACTCTGCACTACTTTTATTCCTGTGCTGAGTGATTGTGGAACCCATATTTTGTATATTTGTAATAGTCTGGAGCCTGTTTATCGACTGCTTATATATGACTTTAGCTGTGCTTCTTGATCCTGTTAATACTCTGGGGTATAATGCTCCGGACAAGCCAGCTCTACCAATTTCTGTTATTTCATTTAATCCGTTGCATATGTGAACCAACAAGATAGGCCATTGATAATTACTCTTCTCCTTCAATTATTATTCATCTCCTAAAAAGGCTTGTGCCGATATCATCCGCTTCAAGCACATTTTATAATTTATATACTCGAAAAACATACCCATAAAAAATTTTTTTAATTGTCTATGAAAATCGGCATTAGAGCACCCGTCTTCTAGCAGATTAGACTTTGGCTTGCTTATTTTGATCCAGGCTAACAGACATTATGATGTATATGCGAATTGTGACATAAAAGCACACACAATAGATTTTGCTTATTAAGAAGCAAAGCAAAGTGAAATTAAATGATATTGTGAGGTCTACTTCTGTTATCATTGGAAGATTTAATTATCATTTCTTTTCACAGTTCTAATTCAAAACCTACTGATATTTTCTACACCTACTATCTATCACCATTCTTTTTACAATTTTTTAGGCTTATCTTGAATGGATAAATCACTATTTGAAGAGGTCAAGCCAGAGGCTATCCGTGAATAACCTGAAGATGGATCTTCGAGATGGAGTTGTCCTTGCCGAGCTTGTCGAGATATTGAGTAACTTTATCTAGAGTAAAACTAGAAATTTTATTTATCCTCCAACCTTTTAGGTCTAAGTTTTTTAACACTAAAAGTTGAGGCAATTGAAGGGGTAGAATCTTTATGGAGACATTAAAAAATCTATAGCTGCAACCTAATCGTAATCCTAATCAGTTTCAACTCATAATGATACCCTTTTTCTGCACTTTTATTCTTAAATAATATACTTTGTGCTGAGCTCTATCGTATAAAATGTTAAAAGTTTTGATGAAGAGATTCTATGGTCGATCCCACAGAAAGACAACCGCGGCTCACTCTTGGCTAGCTGCAGTTTTGCTCTACAAGTACCTTCTGAATAACGATGTAGTCGAGACAATCTTCTTTGATTATAGTAGAGTTTTATTAACTTTAAAGCTTAAATTACTTATAATTATGATACCCTGCTCTGAGGATGTCTGTCAAAATGACAATAGAACGCTCAGCAGTCTTTCAGTTTGGATTGACCTCGAATCTTTCCATCATAATTTAGCAATGAAAAATGAAGTAAGCTTCAAAAAATGTATAGTTAAGCCGCCTTATTTTAATGGGAATTTCCAATCTTAGGCCTATCAAATAAACTTAATTAGGTCTTCTATTATGAGTTATAGGGCTTTGATACTATTAAGAGCTCTTGAAAAAGAGCTGCTTTCACTCTAGTTCGCATAATGTGGTGAAGGACTGATAGTTGACTTGTCCCCCTGATTCGATTCCCGTTAGGAACACTGATGAGATCCAGGCAAGGCAAAAATGCAGTCTATCCTGGCTGAGAATACCTTTTGGGAGGCAAGGCTACGTGAAATATAATTGCATCAATAAGTGTACTCATCTAGGCAAAAAATTAAGCTATCAGCCCTTCATCACCTTTTGTGTGACCTAGGATGAATTTAATTATAGTATAATTAGTTCTTGCTCAACTTCCTGTCTGCATTCATAACTACTTGGTAGGTTGTGTGACCTTTATTTTTTCTCCAAAAGTCGGTAAAACAGTGAGGACTATCATCGATTCAATGAAAACCGTTTTTAGCCTCACATCTATACTATTTAGCCTATATTTTAAGTAAGAAGGTAAAAAACATAGATTGAGGACATAAAACGAATAATGTTTTACCCAGTTAGCTTTATCTATTCTCCATACATATTCAGTAAAGCCTAGAGGACAATTATGCTTAAGGAATATTTGTTTTTGGCTTTTAGAGACTACCAGTAAATCAGATATATTAGCTGTATTCACCCTATTTCATTCAAGGTGACGGGGTATTGGTAGTTTAATTGTTCCACGATGATATGCATTGGCATGAATTTCAAATTGGCTCGCTTTTCAAAAAAGGTATTCTCCTACACAATGGACTGCAATTTTGACCTCACCTATGTCTTATCAACAGCTCCAGAGCAACTTGAACCACGATATTGTAGTGTATAAGCTAGACGAGTTAACTACTACGCCACAATGCAATTAATACTGTTAAGTCAGAGGGCAGT
>CAAALY010000172.1:0-11633 GCA_900617795.1 Protopolystoma xenopodis
GGATTAACATTCCCGGCACAATGGGAGGGATGAAGAAACCAGAGAGAGTGAATAGATTTCAAATAGGTCTAGATAAACAAGCAAGAAATTGTGACATTGAAGAGGTGATACGAGAATATAGGATATGCGAATAGCCCAAGACAGAAGGAGAGATACCACAACTGTTTAGCACACCTTTGGTCAAAGTATCGACTAAACTTGTCTCTTTTACAAGCTGTAGTGTGGTGCTACGACTGGCAAGGCTCACTGACAATGCCGGCGAAACCTCTGAGAATGTATCAAGTCCGAGGTCCAACTCTGGAAATTATCTTGCATACTATCAACTCCGAACAAGCTGTGTTCCTCTAGTTCTTCCTGCCAATATGAGCAATTTGCGGAAACAAAGTCAAACAACTTACATTCATGCAAAATCCACACCATTCTGGTTTTCATATCTTCGACTAGTCTTTTCTTGTCTTGAAAAAAGTGTCATTAAGAATATTACAGTTAAGCTAATTTACATCTATTCAAGAGGAATCTACTATCGCCTTCTAATGGGATCGACCTACAACAAACACTTTCACTCGAAATGGATGTAAGCTCAACAATTATGAAACAATAGATTCCTCAAATCCCAACTTCACATAAAGGGTATCGACCCTTCGAAACTTTTTTCGATCTTTTTTAAACATTACTGAGTCAGCACACCTTGTTAGGTTTTTCCAAACATTTACGTTAGAACCTCTAGTGGAAAATATAATTATAAGCACAGGCATGTGCCGGTACTATTACTAATCTCCTTTTCTTACTCCGTATACATCAACATTTTATAAACTCGTTTTGGTATAGGTAACTGTAAAAGGGGAAATCACTTCAATTTAGACAATTTAATATTTTATTTGAGGTAAATTGATTTCTCTTGTAACCATGTGAATCTAACTTTGTGTGAACCTGTATATAGAATGTCTTTTTATAATTGTCCTACACCTTCTACTAGTTACGTGAGTCAAAATCGGCTTGCTTATCTCTCGAAAAGGAGCTGGAGTTGGCCAAGATCCAGGTTTCTAGTCTTGAAGCTGTGCTTAAGATTCAGGAACAACAGCTTTGCCGTTCTGTTTCTACTGAAATGGCTGCGACTTCAAAAGTTACATCTCTGACGAAAGCTGAGGATCTCTTTGTTCGTCGATCACTTCCCTTTATAACGTAAGGATTTTCACTACATGTTCTTAAACTTTATTATGCTTCTCAGTTAGCTATATGGTATTATTATCATTAGCGATGCCTGTACACAAGCCAACAAATCATAATTAAAAAAAATATATATGAATATTTTTATATTATGTATTTTAAAATATATAAAACAAACTAGATTATGGCGCATGAAAATAAAAGCCAATTTTTAGAATTACTGAGGTGCACGCTTTAAGTTTTATTTATAATGCTAAATCCTCACTAGAATAATTAAATTGCCAAAGGTGGCTTTCATCTTATATTGACATTTTTTGCAGGATTATCAATGAGCGTAAATTGCCTTTTCATAAATGGTATTTGATCTGCTAATAAAATAGGAAAGCTCTGTAATTATTATCAGTATTGTTTCGCTACCTCTCTTATCTAGAATTGATAAAAATTAGGCTTAATAAGCTGAACCTTCTTTTTATCATCTAATCTGTATATGTTTTCCAGCCACTCATTCAATTTTTGTTCAGTTGAACGATTTTCTTTCAGGCTTAAAACTTCTTCAAACTATTTAGATATGAGTTGCTTTCGATACCATTTGTAATTCTTCTTTAAGAACTTAGCCTAGGTGCTTATGGTGATTTAAGGACCTGTAGTTGACTTATTCCCACAGTAAGGTGAATAGGTCTCAGGATGACATTGAATTTAACCTAGAATGGCTTCTTAAAAGTTTATTTTATCCGGGGTGAGCTGAAGTTTTATTTTTGCTTATGTTTCACTAGTACGCCCAGTGTAATTTGATCCCGAGTTATTAGTATCGTGTTGACGTTACACCACTTACTATACAGTGGGACAGAGAACAGATGCGAATTTCAAGACAAGACAAGCCTTTTCAAACTCACATTTACAGCAATGAATGATTTCTTTGCTGTCCATTCATAATCCTAACAGTGATGCTCGGTGCACTGTCTTGCCACTCAAACGAATCCGTTGTGCGGTTTAATTTATTATATAGTGAAAGAAGCTATTCTTTAGCAAAACCATAGAAAGTACGCTGAGATTTGAAAATCTTGATTGTATTGTATCACATGTATTTTGAACCACATAGTAGTCTAAGCGATGCCGAAAGCTAGCGTTTATCTCTAACCTTCCAGCATTTACTACGAACTTAGCACTACAATTAAAAAATCTTCACTATCCGTACAACTAATTTATATTCACGATTTTGTCTTATTTGGAAACAAAATAATCGAAATATTAGAAAAAACTTGGTTTCGAAGACTCTCTTAATAGACTGCTATTAGCATTCTTTCCATTTCATTGGAAGAGAGGAGTAAAAGGGATTCGTAAATTGGCCCCACGCGAATCTAAATGATTATTTCCTTGGAGTCGCGATTGTAGATATGTGCAAATAATTCATCGGCGCGTGGTCTCGATACCCCAATGAATCCGTGCCTAGCTTTCGTGTCACATGACAGATATCGTCTGAGAACGAAACCATGTTTTATGATAATTCAATGAATCTAGTGTAGTGTAGTGCACTACCCTGCTGGGAGTGTTGAGACGAGATCGGAATTGCAGTCAATCTTTGATGAGAATGCATTTTAAGAAGCATGGCTACGTCAAATTCAATAGAAACGCAAGTTCCATTCAGATCATTGTGGAAAATAATACTACTGGTCCTTCATCACATTAACTAGATAGGGTGAATACATAGTATATATATATATATGATCTACTGGTAGTCTCGAAAAGCTACTTATCAACGAAAAATATTTTACGCTTTTCCTATATGCTTTCAGTAAAGTTCCTGCGGATGGCATATTAATTGGATGAATTGTGAGCGAACAGCTGCATTCCCTCCTGTAATGTTGGTGCAGGTAATTGCGTTACATTCCGTGTGTGTTGCATGCATTTAATGCTCGTTAGGTGTTAATGTGCTGACCAAATTCGAGGCTGATCAAGTTTCTTATCGGAGGTACTTGTTACCCCTTTCTCCCTTTAAGCCTATCCAATAGTCACGAGTAGTTGTCGCTTTAATTTCTACATTTTCCTTTATTCAGGGTTTTAGCAGTTTGATGGATTTCTATAGATCCCCTCTTTAATCTTCCATTTGTTGATCTAGTCTCTGTATCCCGCTAAGTATTTTACTTTAGACTAATCTGTATGTTGTCCTGTATGAGCCGAGTTCGGCCTGTTTCTATTTTTGGACCCACAAACTTTTTCGGGATGCTTCATATTCAGATAGCTTCTTTTATATGGCTCCGCAGGACTTTCTTACAAAGACGATACCAAATCTCCGTATCGTGCTTTACAATTTTTTTTGTTTATGCGGACGTGTCTATGCAAGGGAGCCCTACCGACACATACGTAAGAGGGAATCTGTATACAAAACATCCTGTAAAGGTTTGAGAGTCCGAAAATCTGAGCCTTGCTTTTCAAAAGATGTTCTCACTCAAGTTGGACTGCAGATTTGACATCGTCTAGGTTTCATCAGCACCCCCAGCTGGACTCGAACCTAAGTAATGCAGCTTATATTCTCGAAAACCTACTTATAAACGAAAAAATATATTTTTTTCCTAGGCAGTACAATTCTACGAAATCCCCATCTTCTACTCTGACCGGCTTGCTGACTGCCTGGCGTAATCAGGTGCTCCGACTGCTCGTACAACGTGAGGTGGCTGCACTGGCAGCCCATCAACATCAGGCTAATGAAAGACTACTTCGTGAGTCCGTGGAGTCTGCCCAAAAAAGTTCTGAGGAAGCTGCAGAGACGGCCCGTCTACGGATGAATGCAGCTATTGCGGCTGCAGAGGCAGATAGGCAGAAGCGTGAGGTGAGCATGTCCGTGTTAGGCTATTAGCTATCCATATCTTCTAAGCAGAAATTCTTGTAGATACTTTTATTTAGTATGAAAGTTCATGACAGGGAGATTTGTAAGTCGATCTCACCAGAAGATGAAGGTTGTTTTCCGCTGTACTGCAGCTTTAGCCGTTTGGCTTTAATACGACGTTCGAGTTTAAGCATTTCATTGGAGGTAACAAATATTTCTGAAAAACTACCGGTTGAATAAAAAAGAGCTAGAAATGGAAGTACTTTTAGCAATCTTGGCGCATCAAGAAACCGCGAATAGAAACAATATAATCAAGATATATAAGGGATTTTAAATAAACGATCCAATAGTTCTAGAAGCAGAAAAATGATGTGCCACAGTAGTGATAGACAGGAAGGCATATACAGAGGAAATGAAAAGTAATACCAGGGCCACAAGAACTTATAAATTTGCTGGAGAGAAATTCATTTCATATTAAAATACATGAATAAGAGATTCGAAGGTCGATCTCACCATAAGAGGACGGCTGAAGCCTGTTGTATTGCAGCCGTTTGGCTTTAATACAACGTTTATGTTGACGCAGTTCATGAAACCACTTCCCTAGTTTCGGACGAAAACGGGCTGAGTTTTCGTCCATCATTTGATGGAGATTATCAGAGCTTAAACTCATTCTTATAAGGCTTAAAACCCTCTCTCTCCTTCAATTTACCAACCAATCATATATCGTCCATACTCAAGTTTCCTCCATCATTCCTCTCATTCAATATATTCCATAATCTATTAATTTCAATAGCTTCTCTTATCTTCCTTTTACCAGCAGACGTACCATAATCAGCAACCCCACTAGCTTGAGACCATTCTATCTCATATCATGTCTCTGGCTTGCGTGTTCGGCCACTTCTGACCTTTGGACCCATCTTCCTTTACAAGCATTTTTGTGTTCCCCCAATCTTTGTCGAATATGTTGACATGCCTCATCAACATAAGGTCGAACACAGGAATACAATCTTGTAGCACCTGGATCTCCATAAATGATTATATTTCTCTATGAAAGATGGCATAACAGAAGAAAGTGTGAGGGTTTCTTTAACAACTATTTTTATCCCGCACTTCCTCACTAATTGCCTATCTTTTTAGAAAGAAGGCATGCAATAGAACCAGAATAAACTGTCTACTTATAGTGAGAGCGACCTTCGAATCCCTTTTTCATGCACTTTCATGGGAAACGAAAATTTCCCCAACAATGACATATCAAGACATTTATCGAAACCCAGTTACTCCTCATATCTACAACTTATCAACTTATCAACTGTTAACAAAAGACCCATTTATTAAAATTAACATGGTTCGCAAGAAGCGCTGGAGGAAATGAATTATAACTTGGAATATAGAAGTGGGCAATACATCATATGGGATGTATTCACTCTAATTTTCAAGTTGATGCAGGATTGATAGTTGAATGATACGAGTTTAGCTGAAGCTTGAAATCTCCTTATAGTAGTGGATTGGTCTCGTTGTCGCCACTTAGTCTTGCTGTCAGGTGGATTTAGTAGAATGCACCTAGTCCGAAGTCATCTGCCATAGTAGTTGTCATAATTCCCAGTATCAGAATCATGAGGTGCGTTATACCTAGTCTCCCTGAAAACAAGACCAAGCTGCGACGAGGTCAACCCAGTTCTATAAATCGAAAAGAGACTGCGACCATATCAGAGGCCACACCATCTTGATCTTCATATCTTCAATTGAAGTCTCCTTGTTTTTAATGGAAGTGTCAGCTCTACTCGTATCATTGTGGGCAAATTCAACTACCAGTCTTTTATCATCGTATATGAAATAGGGAAAATAAATCGCATATGACTGATTTACTGAAAGTCTCGAAAGCCTACTTATAAACGAAAAATGGACAATGAATTCACTCCTGTGGCAAAAGCCACAGTAACATATGGTTTGCCGAAAGTACACAAAGAAGAACTATTGAGGTTAATATTCAAAAACATACTCGGAGCAATACAAACTGGTGAAGGTATGAAGACCAAGATGGTGTGGCCTTTTGTGTGGTCGCAGTCTCCTTTCGTTTTATATACGTAATTTGACATTGTTTTCACAACTTGGTCATATTAGTTGGAAGCCATTAAGGAAGGCACCTAATCCGGAGTCCATTGTATGCATGATAATTTCCAGAGTCCGATCGTGGACGTGTTACACTCCCAGACGTTTCGTCGACATCGAAGTTGGCATCGTCCGTAAGTCTAGCCATTAGTAGCACCACACTACAACTCGTCAAAGAGACAAGTGAAGCCGATCCTTTGACCAATTGTCTGTTAAACAATCGTGGTATCTCTTCTTCTCCCCTCGACTAATCATCAATCCTATATCCTCGTATCACGCCTTCACTAAAACAATTTTTACTTGCTTATTTAATTGTGTATTGTGTGCTCTTTTTAGCTGATTTCATGGGAACTCTCCACACTACGCTGGCTTTCTCACCCCCCTCACTCATTCACCCTTGTACTGGGAATTTTGATCAGAGTCTGCCATATTGTTAATAAATTTTTCTTTCCATAGATCTTATTAGAATCTCTCTTGCCCGTAGGATCCGTCTGCTAGAGCTAGTTTGCTAACGATAGACGTGGTTCATGGTCCACGTTTATTATCAAAACGTATATTAGCCAAATACCTCTAGTCTCCACTGCATCTATCCTGTTTCAAACCTTAATTACAAGTCTATAACTTGCTATGCCCTAGTCTCTTGTGTGCCAATCTATAAATGTTGCGGTACTGCTTGCTTTGATTAGTTTCAATGTTGAACCACAACATTTGTGGGTTGGCAGACAAGAGACTAGGGCATATCAAGTCATAGACTTGGTATTAAGTATATAAACAGGATAGACGCGATGGAGACTAGAGCTAGTTGGCTGACAGTAGGACTATTTTACCATAGACGTGGTCCATGAAGCAAAGGCTTGACCATGAGAATTACTCAGGGGCTTTAGCCTCGAATTAATCTCCCAGAGGCAGAGTGTGACTAATAATGCCTCGAGTAGTACATATGGGGTGGCAGGGGTAGATTTAAATAATTGAACCAGTGTGATAGCAGACGCATCCTACGGGGCAAGAGGAAGACTGACAAGACCTAGGGAAGGAGGACTGCGTAACAATATGACGGACTCTGATCAACATTCCCAGCACCAGGTTGATAGGGGGTGAGTGAGGTGGGAAAGTCAGTGTGGAGTCTAGAGAGTTCTCATGAAGGACGATCACAAGGTTACTCCATACCATATTTAAATAAGCAAGTAAAAAATTGTGATAGTGAAGGCGTGATATAGGATTGGTGATTACCCCATTGGGAAGGAAACATACCATTATTGTTTAGCCAACAATTAGCCTAAGGATCGTCTTCACTTTTCTCTGATGAGTTGTGGTATGGTGCGAAGTCTGACAAGACTCACTAACGATGCCGACTACGTTGCCGAGGAAACGTCAGACTGGAAATTTTCATTCATACAATGGCCTCCGGACTAGGTGCGTTGCTCTACCAAATTAAGCAAGTTGCGAAAACAAGGTCAAACAACTTTTGGCCAAATTTATCTCGCTCAAATTGAAGGTGACTAGCGGACTATCGAAAGCAGTGAACAACTCATACAAAGATATGAAGACCAAGATGGTGCGGCCTTTTGTGTGGTCGCAGTCTCCTTTCGTTTTATATACGTTGTTTGACCTTGTTTTCCCAACTTGGTCTTTTTGGTAGGAAGACTTAGAGGAAAGCACGTAGTCTGAGTCCATTGTATGCATGATCATTTCCAAAGTCGGACCGTGGACGTTGTACATTCCAAGATGTTTCGCCGGCATCGTCAATGAGTCTCGCCACTCTTAGCACCACACAACAACTCGTCAGACAAGTGAAGCCAGAGAAAAACTGTAACCGTGGCGTTGTGATAGGAGGATATAGAAAATGTGATAGCCCAGGGCAGAAAGGGAGATACCAAAACTGTTTAGCACACGTTAAGTCAAAGGACAGGCTTACTTGTCTTTGACGAGTTGTTATATGGTGCTAAGAATGGCGATACTCAGTGAAGATGCCGACTTCGATGCAGGCGATACGTCTGGGAATGTACTACGCTCAGTGTCCTACTCTGTAAATGATGAAGCATACAATGGACTCCGGACTAGGAGCGTTCCTCTAAGTCTTCCGACCAATATGATGAAGTTGCGAAAACAAGGTCAAACAACTCATATACAACAAAAGGAGACTGCTAACACACAAAAGGCCACACCATCTTGGTCTTCATATCTTCGAGCAATACCACTTTTAGCACCACAAAACAACTCGTCAAAGAGACAAGTGAAGCCGATCCTTTTACCAAGCGTGTGCTAAACAGTTGTGGTATCTCCTCTTCTGCCCTGGGCTATATACATTTCCTATGTACTCCTATCACGCCTATGTTACAATTTTTACCGTGTTTATTTAGATGTAGTGTGGTTTGCTTCTTTGAGCGGCACTCTTAAAAACCCTTCACACTTCACGCTGTCGTTCTCACTCCCTTCACCCTTGTGTTGGGATTGTTAGTCAGAATCTACCATGTTGTTACGCTGTCCTCCTTTCCTCGGTCTTAGCACAGTCTCTCTCTTGCCCCGTAAAATCCTTTTGCTTTCTCTCTGGTTTACGTATTTCATTCGACCCCTGCCACCCCATATATGCTACTCGAGGCGTTATTTGCTCTCCCCTGCGTCTGGGTGGCTAATTCGAGGCTACTGCCTCTGAGTAAGTCTCATAGTCACCCCTTTGCTACATGGACCACGTCTATGGTAAAAATAGACCTACTGTCAGCCAACTAGCTCCAGTCTCCGCCACGTCTATCATGTTTTTATCTCTAATACCAAGTCTATGACTTCCCATGCCCTAGTCTCTTGAATGCCAACCCTCAAATATTGTGGTTTAACATTGCACCTAATCAAAGCAAGCAGCACCATAACATTTGTGGGTTGTCAGACAAGAGACTTTCGGGGCAAGAGAGAGATTGTGATAAGACCTATGGAAGGATGACTGCGTAACAATATGGCAGACTCTGATCAACATTCCAAACATAAGGGTGAAGAGGGTGATAACGGCAGCGTGGACTGTGAAGGGATTTCATGAATGTCGCTCAAAGGAGCACACCACACTTCATCGAAATAAGCACGGTAAAAATTGTAAAGTTGAAGGCGTGATAGGAGGGTATACGAAATCTGAATAGCTCAGGGCAGAAGGGGGGATACCACAACTGTTTAGCACACGTTCATTATTTGTCTCTTTGACGAGTTGTTATGTGGTGCTAAGAATTGCGAAACTCACTGACAATGCCGACTACGATGCCGGCGAAGCGTTTGGGAATGTACCCCGTCCACGGTTCAACTTTGAAAATGATCATGCAGACAATGAACTCCGGACCAAGTGCGTTCCTCTAAGTCTTCCTACCAATATTACCAAGGTGCGAAAACAAGGTCAAACAGCTCATACCAATTTTGCTGAATAATCAAAGGCACGAATTTGGAAGCATATTCATGTTTAGTCCGTGTATACTAACCTCGGGCTTATATCAATAATAAAAGGGGGCCGATCATTAAATAGTTTATTATTCGATTAATCAACTTAACAATAAAAATATCTATTTTACGTTCAACTGCCACATCTATGAGCAAATATTTGGACTGGAATGCAGTTTCAACATCGTCTAGGTCTCATCAGCATTTCTAGCGGGACTTGAAATCGGGTAGTAACTTTAAGATGTTGTTTCTATATTTTCAGACCTTTGATCTTGCGCGTAAGACTTGAATTTTTTCATTACTCTCATCCCCTTCTCTTGGTTATAGTTTGCCGAATCTCGCGTTGCTCAACTAACTACTCAGCTATCGACTATGCGCGACGATATGCGATGTTTGAAGTCCGCTTGCAACTCCCTTTACAAGGAGACCTTTATGGGACTTGATACGCTGATGCGCCAGCTCGGACTGGCTGGCTTGATGCAGAAGCCCTCTATGGAGTCAAGCGACAGACGGAACACTAATCAAAACGCTATTAAACCCGACCTTAAACAGTCACAAGACAGAGCCCGAGTCCACCTCAGAATGGCACATCCTACCCATGCTGAAACAGAATGTCAATCTGAATCGGAAACAGACAATTTACCGAATCCTGGTTCAACTCCATCGGTAGTGAGCAATTTGCTAAGTCTCTCTAGGCTAGGGCATATATCTTATTCACAACAGACCCCTTTTATGTCGCTAGTTTTGCACAGGCTTCGTGAGCTCGATCGTCGACTAGCTTTTGCCTGCCAACGCCTTCCTATGCTCAGTATCCAAATGGCCAGATATCGCCGCAACTCAGCCATGGCAGCAATCTCAGCCAATGGGGACTTCATCTCACGGTCCTCACGAGCCTGCCAAACGGTTGAATCGTCTTCTCCTAATATTATGGAATCCTTGTACGGCTGGCATTCAGAAACAGATAATGTGGTCAGTGGATTAGGACCATTGGCTTTTGAGGAACTTAAGTCGTAAGTTTATACTAGCTGATTTGCATTTCCACTTTATGTATATATCGCTTCTTCTTCCTCACATAATCCACCACCCCTCTGCCCGCCTATACATTGAGTAAAACGTACCTTTGTAAAATATTTTTTGTCACAATTTTCTTTGTATCTTTTCCCAAAGGATTGCTCGTCAAGCTGAACTAGAGGCAGCCAAGGCGGCAAGAGAACGCGAGATTGCCATAAGGCAGTTGGAAGTAGATACCAAAACTTTTAATGAACGCGTAGATGCTGTTCGCGCTAGTGGTGAGTCTCGTTAATTTTTTTATTATGTCATAAATTTCATAGACCTACAGTACTTAAAATTGCAGAATTGCAGAATCCTCTTCATTACAACTCCTCTATCCTCGACTTAACCTGTACGATCTGTCTTGTTTCTTACATCTTTAGATGCCCATAGCTGTCAGCCTTTTTGCCCATTCTAGGTCAAGGCTATAAGTGATTTTAAGCCCCCAATTAACTTGGCTTACTTACAAAAATAAATTGAGAAGTATTAAGGCTAAAATATAAATACTAATAATGCGTCTTCAGTTGTAGTAGAAATTTCGATTCGTGAGTTCGTTCATTTTCTTCGTATCCTGAACGTTTTCAGGGGTAACTTTCATAATATCTACAATGATGGGATAGGGTAAATGTTTTGAAATTGATAGATATCAGCCAATTCACTCTATTTTAGTGAAAAATTCTCTGACAGGACCATTTTTAGCTTTATATGCGAAATATTGATAAAAATAATTCAATATATTTTCCAAGTTGTGTAAGTGCTAAAATTTGTTTGTGGTAAAAAAATCAATGGTTAGTTGGCCAAATTTGATTTTGCTACCACATCCTTCTACAGATGCTTTCCTGTTTGTTGTAGGCCCAAGCCTTGGCCTTTTTCACGTGTCAGCAACACCTTTAGTTGAATTCTAACATGTCAGGAGACACAAAGTCCAAAGTTTTGAAGGAAGAACGAGTTTTAAAAAATGTTTAAAGATGTAATGCGACATGAATTTCCATTTCTAAGAAAAATTACATTGGAAGGTATTCGTTAAATGGTCTTGCCGGAAACCAAAGGAGGATTGACCTTGTTTTCA
>CAAALY010000173.1:0-11632 GCA_900617795.1 Protopolystoma xenopodis
GTGGTGAGATTGACCTATGAATCTCTCCATCATGTAACTCCATACGAAATGGAAGTCTTCACATCACTTGATTTCATAATCCCTACTTCGAACCCATATATATATACTTAGATCAGGAATAAATAAATAAATAAACTCGCATGTGTAGATTTCCTATTCAGTCTCTTCCAAATATGTTGCCCATGGCAAAGTAATTGATGCCATATAATATATAAATTAATTCCAAGAATTCCTCCGATATATCTTTGCTATATTGGAGTACTTTCATTTCGCTTGAGGAGTCTAGTGGAAGAGGTTCGTAAGTTGGTCTCACCTCAAGTCTAAAATGTGTCGCCTTTGAGGTGTGACAGTAGAGTTGTGCGAATAAGTTCTCGGCTCACCGCCCTGCGACCCAGGGGAATCTTTGCCAAACTTTCGTCCGTCATGTGACCGACATCGTCAGAACAGGACACCATGCTTTACGATAATGCACCAAAACATAAAGACAAGAAAGGAGACTGGTTACAATCCTAGCTACTTCTCAGTCTAACTACGTCCACTTAATGAGTCAAGAGCTTGTTCACACAAATCTAGTCACACCTCCAAAGCAATCTCCCTACAGCTTCCGGCGAGGTCAACTTACGAATACTTTCCACTTGCCTCTCCAATTGAAATATAAGCTAGTCCAAGATCAATCCATCAGAATTATGATTGCCACTTAAAGCGATCGAACAATTAATTGAGTCATGCAGTAATTAGCTAAGATAGGGGCTGGAAAAAATCTCATTGCTGGAACCCGTATCTGAGCGTATCTGCCCATTCAAGGCCAAATATGTATGCTATGCGGTGTATTAACCCTATTTATTTTAAGTTGATAAAATAATATATACGATATATTGGTATTCTCTAAACCTACTTATAAACGAAAAATATGTACCTCCCGTGTATGAATAGATCAATTTAGTCATTTTCTCTTAGCCTCACTTTTTACCTATTATGATCTACAGGTGCTAAGCTAAAGTTTACTCTCTCAGTTAAAGGAATGTTAGTGGACATAAGCACTACATTAAAACTTACGAGCAAATCACCTTTTTCTACTAACTACTACTAACTTTATAAGGCTTCGGAGATTTTATGTAAAAAATCCCACAGTAACTCGCTGCAAACCCTCGCTTCATCCACTAATCTGGTTAGCTGAAATCGTAGCCAGCTCATCACTTTCTTATCTGAAAAAAAACGACCGCTTTCGTCATGACTCATTCAATGCTAAATGAGGGAACGGGATTTCGCACCAGATTTACCTGGGCAATCATATCAAGCAAAGCTTTCATACAAGAGCCAATCAGAATTTGACACTTTTTTATCTACATAGTCCGCCCTATCCTAAACTACTTCTCCCCCTTTCGTAATAAATTCTGCCGCCAATTAATCGTTGAAATAGCTAATATTTGGCAAGGCAAAGTTCAAGCCCCTTTGTACAAACTCTTCGACAGGCATGTTAACCGTGGCCTTGTACGGACTACCAACTGACAAAACTTCTTCCTCTAATGGATTGTGGCACCTAAATGTCTTAGTTTCTCATCTGAAGAAAAACTTAGACGTACATATATACATGCCTTTATTCGGACGCTAAAGTGTTTGCCAATTAAATCTTCAAATAGCAATCCAGTGGCATTCCCGCGTTGCCTGTGCAACATGGAAATTTTTTTTTCGCCATAAAAAAACAAGGCATTAAAAGAACCATTAATCCGTTTAGCTCATTTCGCCTATATTACTATTACTTTTAAGGTATGGAAAATTCAGAGATTTCTCCAGAGGCATGCTAACAAATATAAAGTTCTGTAATTTTTCAACCGGGAGCATGGTTATATAACTATGGCTCCGATGTTTTCCATCGTATGACGAAAGCTTGACACATTGTGCACGGAATCGAAAGAGCGCCTTTAAGACAAAACTAAAACCCTATTATGAAAAGAAGCAAGTTTCCATTAACCTAAAGACGGGGCAATCCAGACTACAATTGAAACAGGCTTCACACAACCCAACGAATCATGCCTCCAAATAAACTTTACATCCGAGTCGGAATTTAAAACAATCTTAAGCCGACAATAATTCCACGCAGTTTAGCTCGGCCATTCAATCACATAACGATCGTGAAATAATTAGGCATGCTCGGGATTCTTCTTCTGAATACTACTAACGAATATATAGTTACTAAAGATCGAACCTACGAGGATTCAGAAATTGTATTTTTGTTTCATAAATAGGTTTTCGAGATTAACGCTGGATCCGATGAGTTATATTAGGCCTAGCTGGCGATGAAAGAGCAATAATTGAATTTTCCCAAATGATGCGAGTAAGCCCGATGATTTAATTGAATTTCACAGCCTTGCTTGCCAAAAAAGTATTCACATCAAAAGTGGACTTCGGTTTCGACTTCGTCTAGTAATCATCACCACCCAGTTGGACCCAAACCATGGCAATCCAATGCATAATCCTGTCACGCAAAAAACCACGCCATACTGCCACGAGTGCTTCGGGGTCATAGGTCAAAGTGAATTTCCAGGTAGCTGGGCGAGGTCGAAACTACAGTCCATCCTGGATAAGAATAACTTTTGGGAAGCAGAGCTATGCGAAATTCAATAAAAGCATGAAGCCCTCTCTTCATTGTGGGAAAATTAAACTACCAGCCCTTCACTCCAAACAAACAAGGTGAATAGAGCACAAGGGAAGTCAGTAAAGCACCCCTAAGAAATGAGTTGTGGACACAATACTTAGAGGCATAGAGGAACATGACCCATGTGTAAATGAATCCCAACCTCTCTTCAGATAAGTCTAGGTTTACTAACACAAAAGTGGAGGGAAACAATTGGAATGCGAAAATGGACGCTAGGCACCACTTCAATGCAGTTGCACAATACTAGCATTCTATGTTAAATTGGCAAATTGGGATATGCGCGAAATTATTAAGAAGGGCCATAGAATATATGGAATCCAAGATATTACTTTCCAACGGAAAATGTCTAGTCAGAAGAGCCCCAGAAGTATTGATATCATTCTTAGTACCAGAAAGGGGATATTCTTAAGCGAAATGCCCATTGAGATAAGGAGCGCATCAGGTGGAGTTCGATCTAGTGGACATATCAAAGGTAGAAATTAATAGTTGCAGTAGCATAAAGGAAAATGCACAATATAAAAGAAATGGAATCGATGGTATTGAGCTTAGGTGTCAAATACACATATGCAGATGAGTTCGCGAGTTTCATATTCCTACTTATATACATTTAAAGATGGCGAAGAAAAGAAAGTCTGCTGCCCAGAAAGGAAACCCCTATCAAAATGAACTAGGCAAACTTAGTGGACAGAAAAGGCATAAAGGCAATGTATCACAGTATACGGGCAGCATCTTTACCTTGTTATACACAAATGAAGATAGGAAGGAACAGAAAGCACACACAAGTAAAATTAACGGGTGAAATCAACGTCAGTATCAAGCATGCAGAGACGAGTTGGTATGAGATTCCATCGAAGCAAAATTTTACACAAGTGTAGAGTAGATATGAGTGTGTGCAGTAAAAATCAACAAAATTTTGCAGCTCTCTTAGTCCTGAACTAGGACGAAGGTCGAAGGAATTAAAAGAAACTATTTTCCAAGAGTTAAGTGAGGTATTTGTAGATCCGCTTATCTTCAGGGCACCTAGCTATGAATTCGCGCTCAATAAGGGCTTCGATGCGAGACTTGATAACTGGCGGTGTCGGCTTAAAATGATTCATCAACTTCTCCACGACCTCAGCAAGCAGCTCATTATGACTTAATGTTTTGCGTGCTTTCATTACACGAACAATAGTAGCGTCGATAGCAAACCGACGGTTTTCGTCCACCAAGGCACGCGTTTCTTGTTGTTCCGGTTCTGTCTCTTTTACAGTGATATTGGTTACCTTGAGAGGAAATAAAAGATAATGCAATTAGGACAAACGAAAGCAAAGCATCTGAAATGGGAAAATGAAGTAAGGCTAAGTGACCAATAGGTCACTTCCATAAACAGATTACAATTATTACATTGATTTAAGATCAAATATAAATTTTATCAGAAATATTTTCTAAAAAATTAAGAATTAATGAATTATATATAAATAATTTTCCATAATTAGAGACGATGAGTACGTACAAAACCTAGGAGAACAAGCCATAGATAATGCCAATGAATGTACTAAATCAGTAGCCCAATGGTGCAAATCAACATGAATACATTGGCAGAGAAATAATAGGTAGTTAGGTTCTACAAGATCTCCCTTTTGCTCCGACCAAGCTAGCAAAACGAGTAAAACTGGTAGTCTCGAAATTCTACTTAAATACGTAAAATAGTAAAACAAGGCCAGAACAACACGATATACCTCAAAGAGAATGTTACTAAATAAAAAACCATACCATTTTGATTTTCATAACTATGCTGTAATTAATGATAAGATTGGCGAATAATGTACTGATTACAACAGTTTAAAGACCTTTCTTAATTGTTGTAAACACTATGGTATTCATCCTAAATTTTGAAATCTGATGAGAAAATATGATTTCAAGATCAATGGTATATTATATCAAACTTCCCTGGAAAAATTAAGGAGGCACGTGAAATATAGAGGGAAAAATTAGTCAACTTTTAAGCTTAGAATAAGAAATGATTTGAGTCAAATTAACACTCCGGAGGAACTACTGGAGCCACAAAAGATGACAAATAAGATTTATGATAGGATTTGATAGAAAAAGATACCAGAGAAAGCTGAATGAATATGATATTTAAAGGCAGCCTAAGGTAAATCTACCCAGCAAACAGTAGGATTATTCTAGAATGACGAATATCGCATTCCAGACAAGAGATCGAGATAAACTAGTGATGACGGCAATCCTCAAGGAGGGATAAAATTTTGCACTTCGGAATGCAAGGACACTTTAGTGGTTATACATAATTTTAAGTTACGGGAAGAACAAAAAAGACGGAAATCATGGAAATAATTATGGCGCATCAAGAACCCACGAATGGGAAAAATATAGTCAAGATATGTAGAAAATAAAAAATAAACGATCAAATAGTTATACAAACCAACTTAGGAAGTACCACAGTAGTGATGGACAGGATGGAATGTAAAGATAATTGAAAGTATTCTCGAGACAAAAGTTTATCGGATAGAGTTAAAAATAAACACGGAGCAACACATAAACTGGCGAAAGTTACCTTCATTAAATTAAGGAAACTAGATGACAGATAATCAAATTCAGTGAAGAATTCATATGAATTCAGCAAAGAAATCAAAGCCATCAGTTGGGAAGTAAAATAACTATTGGTGAGCTTTGAAGAACCTTCAATATGCATGAATGGTTCGGGGGAAAAACGCTCACGGCACCGCCGGAGAGACTGGTAAGAGAAGACGAAATCCTGAAGATGGAGCAAATACAAAAGAAGACTCCACCCGGACGACCGCATCTATGACTAAATGTTTGGTATTAGGCATGAAGAACAAGATGGTGAGGCCTTCTATTTGTTCGCTGTACAGTGCAAGAGTAGCCTCATTTTCCCAATTTGGTAGGAGCTTCAAGGAACCTGTGGAACTACATAGACGGAAAAGTTAAATTTAAAATTGATGTGGAAGAGAACTAACACATACCCTTCTTTGATGTGGAGGTCATTCGCTTCAAGGAGACTCTCAAGAAATGGCTTTTCCGAAAGAGATAGCATGTAGAAATAATACTTAACTTTCAGTCTCACCAAATTTACAGAATGAAGAATATGAAATTCGAGACTATGGTCATAAGAAGCCTATTACTAACCGATTTTGAGTTCTGGAAAGATTAACTGAAAAAATTAACCTATATATTTCTTGAAAACCGACATCCAGAAGCAATACAACTCAGTATAAGGATCGTGATAAGTCGATGGAAGGACGAGGATAATGAAAGGAAATCAAGGGAGAGAGAAAAAAGGATGGATATGTGTACCGTCCTGTGAACTGGCTCGGATGCTGTGACCGCTACTATTGAAATAAAACATTCGTACAATCCTGAAAGAAAGGAAAACGCTCTCCACCAGCTTGCCCATCCAACATGAAGAAGTGAACGAAATGGAGTGCTCCGTAGTCTACAGCATAAACTGCAAGAACTGTAGGCACAAATAGATCAGAGACTGGAAGAGCAATTCGCTCAGGAATCAAAGAACATTAGCGACTCTGGAGGACGAAGGATACAGTAAGATTGGAGATAGCTGAATTCCTTGCCTTGGCAGGACACAGAATTGACTGGAATCCAAAGGAAATACTGAACTTTAGAGACAAGACCAAAACGGAAGATCAGGGAGACTGTGAACATCATGTGAAAGAAACCTAATGAACAGGAGATTGGAAAAAGAAAGTCAGCGAGAATTTCGGGTACCGCGACCCTGATGAATCAGTGTCATGCTTCGTCTGTACTGTCCAGACATAATTCGAGCAAGAATGCATGCTTTACACCGTTATATATGCTAGATCAATGATCTCAAAATTGTGTGGAAACCAAGTTGGGAAGCACAATACCAAGTCGTTCCCAGTGAGCCTGTGTGCTTGTCTGCATTCTTCGTATTTGTACATGTAGTGAGAGGCAATTGGCGATATGTTTAACGAGAACCCCAGAATTCGGTGGGACCGTCAACTTGAGAGACAAGAGTGTGCTTTACGTGATTCATGCGTGGTCTATCTTCACACCAGCGATTCCTGACCAAGCTAGACACAGGACTCCAGAGAAGTAGAAGGCAGTAAGCATGGGAAAGAGGATAACTATGTAACGGGTCTGAAGCCTAGGGAGAAGATACCTAGGTATGTGAATAAACGGTCTTTGAATCTTCAGAAATGACGTAAACGGATACCGGAATTGAGGGCTCATAGACAGCAAAACGGTGATTTTTATGTGTAGCAGGGAACAATTGACAAGTTGGGTGGGGCGGGGCAAAATGAATGTCAGAAGCAATGACCAAGAATCCCTGCAAACGGCATCTGAAACCTGTGGTGGAGGTAATTAGGCTTCATTAAATCTAGTTAAAGCGAGACATTCTTAGAAAGCAAAGAGAAAATGAGAAGACATTATGATGTAGATGGATAAATGGGCCATATAAAGAGGGGCTGGGAGAAAGAGATGCAGCAATAGAAGCTATGGCAAAATATAAGAGCGAGGAGTGAGGCCATAATGAATGAATAGAGAATTAGTCAAGTGCATTGTCTTCACTTGTCACTGATAAGTTGTAACTCTGTGCTGACGATGCCGATGAAACGTTTGTGAATGCATCAAGTCAATAGTCCTATGCTGGAAATCACGAATATTAAGACAAAGGATACAGGACTACGTTCGTTCCATAAGGTCTTCCTGATGCTCCGACCAAGACGCGAAAATGAGGCCGAACCAAACTATAAAGCTAGACGACTTCTGCCGAAAACAACGCTAAACCATCTTGGTATTCATATTTACCATAGATAATGATGTCCATGAACCTGAGCCAGGACTATAACAGAAATAAAACTATGAATAAAAAAACATTATTGTAAAATGAATAGCCAAAGTTATTTTAGTGAAATTATATAAAAAAATGCTTTCTCCCATAAGAGAATATTCGCGTCGAAATCGGAGTGGACGGAATGTTAATCATGTTATGCAAGAGAAATTTGATTCAGTCGATTCAAGGATATAATTTATTTATCAGTATATCATACATTGACAGTTTCAAAGAAAAAGCAAATGCAAAACAGAAGTTCAGAACCGATTGAATAACTTGCTGATTCGTCAAAATAGCATATAAACAGCACATTTAAATAAACCCGTACGACAATACTATTTTATTAAAGTTTGGGCCACAAACGAGGATAAGTAAGGATAAATTGGACTGCTCACAATAATAAGTTGTGGCTTCGACTCTAGTCGAATTTAATTAACATCCCCAAGGGAAACCTAAACTATCCTAAGAATTATATAGTGTTGAGGATACCTTGTAAAATCAGTCCGGGTTGGACGGAAAAGCATATTTTATCTTCAGGTCATAGTAAAAAGTCATATTATGCAGTTTTGAACAAGAAGAATTATGATTATCAATATTGTTTTGCTTATAAGTAGGTTTTCGAAAGTACCAGTAAATAATTTATATAGTAATTGTATTCGCCCTTGACGAAGTCGAAAATGTATTCCACCTTTCATTATAAAAACTTTTGAGGGAGTAAGGCTATGTGAAATTCAATGGAAAACTAAGGCCTACTCATATGAACGTAAGAAAATTCAACTACCAGTCCCTTTATCAACTTATAAACTGGATATATAAAGTCAAAATTTACTAAAGGCCGTAGTGCTAAACGTTAGAAAAACTGAGTGACAGTCAGGGTATTTATTTTCAATAAAAAAGCATATATACTTAAGTAGAATTTAAGGCGACTGACTTTTATTTTGTAATGCTTGGAAGCGAAAGAATCATTCACAAAGAACACATCCTGGGGGCCAATATCTTTACTACGTGGCTCCTTGCATAAAAACCGTTGTGTAGGTTTGGCAAGGGCAAGTGCCATAAGGCTTCGCATTAAATCACGATCTGGTATTCCTGTCTCTCGAGCAAGTTCCTCGTATGTATAGCGTGGCTGCTGATTGAACTTCATTAGGATTATCATTTGATAGGTTGAAACCTGAAAAGAACAAAGGTAAATAAATAAAGAGTAAACAAAATTAAAATCGAACTTAATAGAGTAAATTGAAGTGAAGTTTAAGAGAAGCTGTAAGAAAACAAATAGATGAATTCAAAATAGATTTAGTGACGAAAAAGCTACTGCTAGATGGATGAAACGAAAAATCTCACTAGTAATAGTGAGGAAGATCTAAATATATGTGAGAGTCGGCAAAACATGTAAATCAAAGAAAGTCTCGTTAATCTACCAATGAAACGATTGTGATCCAAGAGCTTCAATGCCAAAAATAAGGTAAAAATTGTGAAAATCAATGTGGCTAGTTAGAGCTCCATCCAAAAAACACAACGATGTGACTCCAGCTTGATCATTTAAGTTATCACTAAGTTATATCATTGGTAACAAGTTTTAAAGAAATTTATCGAGGCGCATCGATTTCGACAAATAATTATTAGACTGATAGTCAGCCATCTAAGAACTTCATTTGTTAAGATGAATTTAATTAAGATATGCACCCAAAAATCCAAGGTAGATATGAAGACCAAGATGGTGTGGCCTAAGGTTTAGTCACAGTCTCCTGTAGCTGTAATGATTTGGCAATTTATTCTGAGCTTCAAGGAGTCCCTTGTCCTCCGCCATAGTAGTCCTGATAATTTCCAGCATCGGATCGGTAACTTGATGCTTTCCCAGATGTTTAGCCGGCATTGTCGATGAGAGTTGCTAGCCTTACCTACGAATTATGACTCATCACAGCAGATGAAGGCAATTTTAAGGACCAATTATCTATCCAACGGATTCGCTTTCCTCTTATCCGAGGTTTTTAATGCCGAATCCTTTTTCCAGATAGTTATGACAAGTATTCAGTGTGCCCCTCTCGGAAAGTAAAGGAAAAGAAAGACTGCAAAGCAACTGGAAAGGGCTCGATTAACCTCGAATATGTTTGCAATCCTGAGCATAATAGGCATTGCATGAACATAACATATCTTCAAAAAGATACGATTTCAAAGCAGACACAAAATTGAGAACTGGCCGAACACATAAGCCACACATGACACCTAATAGAGTGGTCTAATGCCAAACTACACCAGTAAACGGAATATTAGGGAATCTATAGAAATCAACAAAACAGCCAATATTGAAGATGTGAAGACTAAGATGTTGTGGCCTCTCGTATGGTCGCATTTTCCTTTTGATTTATGGAAGTGGGTTGACCTCGTTGTCGCAACTTGGCCTTTTTGTCAAGGCGACTTAGTTGAACGCACCTAGTCCAAAGTCATCTGCCATAGTAGTTGTCATGATTCCCAGCATCAGACAGTGGACTTGATACCTTCTCAAATGTTTCGCCAGCATCGTAGTCGGCATCATCAGTAAGTTTTGCCATTCTCCACACCAAGCTACGAACTTGTCAAAGAGACAAGTAAAGTCAATCCCTCGACAAACGTTCTGTCAAAAACGGTTACACTATCACTCCTCTTTCTGTCCTGGCCCATCTATTAACTCTTTACAGAGTTCATAGCTTAATGTGGAGAATGGCAAAACACACTGATGATGCCGACTACGGTTCCGGAGAAACGTTTGAGGTACCAAATCCACTGTCTGATGCTGAAAATCATGACAACTACTATGACAGACGACTTCGGACT
Source organism: Protopolystoma xenopodis (assembly GCA_900617795.1). Taxonomy (NCBI): domain Eukaryota; kingdom Metazoa; phylum Platyhelminthes; class Monogenea; order Polystomatidea; family Polystomatidae; genus Protopolystoma; species Protopolystoma xenopodis. The sequence continues at coordinate 10,302 of CAAALY010000173.1, forward strand.
AGGTGGGTTCTACTAAGTCGCCCTTACAAGACCAAGTTGCGAAAACGAGATCAACCAACTTCTATAAAACAGCCAATACCCTGAATAAAGGGAACGAGTTTAGGAAATTAAGTGGAAACTATCTGTGGCTGTTGTATAGGATTAGAGAGAACAAGAAATACCACCGAACAAGAGGAGGCCTGATTAGCGTCAAATTTAGTCTTCACTCTCAAGCCATATGCGTCTCACAAGCATGTATGAACACAACACACGCGCAACGGAACGCAATCATATGCGGCATCATTGCAAGGTCAAATAACAAATATAAGAATTGTAGATGAGGATGCAGCTGTTCGGTCACAGTTGCAGCCACTTCACTTTTCAACATGTAGTAAGAGCATAGGATCTCCAATCAAATCATGAGATATCTCATTAAGTGGATCTAGCTAAACTATAAATACTAGTTGGGGGGACTTTCATTTCGTATGAAAGTGCATGAAGAAAAGATTCGTAGATCGATCTCATCTGATGATGTCGGTTCAATCGCGTTGTATTGCAGCCGTTTGGCTTTTATACGAAGTTCAGGTCGACGCATTCCACGAAACATTCTCCCTTTTTTTGGGTAAAAACGGACTGAGCTTTCGACCATCATATGATGGACATTATCAGAGCTGGATCTCATTCCTGTAAGTGTCACGTTAACACTAGGGCAAGAAGATTATCCGACTCTATCTTACCCCTTATATAGACTAAATTAAGCAAAGAAAATAAAAATCTAGATAGATAGTGGTTTGGCAAATTATCATGCATACTGGTCCTGCTACTTGTGCTTGAGTGTGTGCATGTAAGCATCTATACTCAATAACGTTCCTAAATCAGAGTTATCAAAAGGCCAATGTCAGGCTCCGATCATCAAGACCTAACGACCCGAGAGAAAGGCCTGACCGAGACTGTAAGTCCGTAAGCAATTATAGTTGAGATAATGAGATATGAGCTTGAATGTAAGTCAAATTGCGAAACTAGTCGTCCAAACCTCTCAATTTAGGGTCAATTACAAATAAACGCTCAGGGAAAGGCATGACTAGGGCTTCGTAATCTGGCACGTCTGGTTTGGTTGATTAACTTAAGCTAGCATGTTGGAGGAGTGCGAGTGAGGTTAGAACAATCACCGAGCAAACAAATTGAGTCGCCTTCCTTTTGACGGCGGCTCAAAACGCTCTCTTTCCTTCAATCTATCAATCAAAACTTATATAGTTCCTTTGACCTTGTTTTCTCAACTTGGTCATATTGGTAGGAAGACTTAGAGGAACGCACATTGTCCGGAGTCCATTGTATGCATAATCATTTCCAAA
>CAAALY010000174.1:0-11624 GCA_900617795.1 Protopolystoma xenopodis
CTTACATTTAATTTTTTTGAAATAACGCACAAACATTGGACGACAATTTAAATAATGGATAGTTATTGAATATACTGCCTTAGAACGAGCCGTTCGTTAGACAAGAAATTATGGCTGCCTAAAATGCAATTTCATTTATTTATGCGTCTCCCCATGTTCAAGATATATATGAATGGCAAGGACTAATTTTATCAAGAGATTTCTCAACTATGTCCCATTTCTGCAAGTGAGAAGAGCATTATCACTGAATCAGAAATTTAAATCCATTTTGCACATTACCTGAAAAAAATTGGGTCTACAAATTCCATTAAATATATTTATGCTTCACACTGCTATCCCATCTATTTTTTGATTTTTTATTTATTAAGGTATGCTCTTAATAAGCAATTATTTATAGCTTTTTCATATTTTAATAATTTTTGTTTATCAAGATTGTGTTTCTCTTGCTTCAGGTGTCACTAATGCCATTAGTTCCAATTCACTTCTAGCTAAGTGATTTGAACCAATTTATTTTTTATACTTTTGTCCAGAATTTCGGCTACCAATATGCTTTTAATCATTTTCTCTATTCTCCTATAATCCTTCCATTAACACAATTTTCCTCGATTATTGAACCTAGTTAAAAATTATCTCATTGCAATATCATACCTGGAATTTATTTCAAATTATTTTTAATACAATACTATAATCAGCCTTGTTAGGCTAATTCTCCCAAGTCCAAATGCGTATTCCCTTGGCAATCATTATTATACTTGCAGTCAAAAGCTTGAGGCAGGGTGTGGGAAATAACGCCTCGAGTAGCTCAGCTAAGGTGGCAGTGGTCAAAGGAAATCCTTGAACCAGAAAGATAGAAGACAGATCCTACGGGGCAAGAGCGGGACTATGGGAAGAAGATTTTAGATAAATATGGCAGACTTAGATCAATATTCCAAACACAAATGTGGCAGGGCGAAGGCAAAAAGCCTGTGTGGGGTGTGAAGATGTCTCAAGAAATCCGCTCAAAAGGGCACACCATACCACATTTAGATAAGCAATTAAGAAATTGTGATAGCGAAGGGGTGATATGATGATATAGGATAAGTGAATATCCCAAGATAGAAGGAGAGATACGACAACTTTTTAGCAGACAATTTGTCAGAAGATTGACTTCACTTGTCCCTTTGACGAGTTATAGCGTGATGCTAAGACTGACAAGGCTTTCTGATAATGCCAGCTTAACGTCTGGGTATGTACCAAGTCCACGGTTCGATTCTGGAAATAATCATGCATACTATGGACTCCGGACAAGATGCATTCATCTAGGTCTTCCTGTAAATACGACCAAATTCCGAAAACAGGGTCGAACAACCACTATAGAATGAAAGGAGACCACGACCATACAAAAGGCCACACCATCTTGGCCTGCATACTTTCGATTAAACATCATAATTCCCTACTTTGCACAATTTTTAAAAGCTTTTTAAGCATATATAATATTAGTTTAGGCCATCCACTATTGTCTGCATAAGTAGTGGACCAAATTAGCCTGACGACAAAATATAGGGCCACAGTCGATATTTTTTGTGGGGCATAAGTTACATTATTATTCCACTTGAAAACATGACAAAATATTTTTTCAAATCTAACTTTATTTGCTTCCTATCTTCGAAGTCGTAACTCCCTTTTTTGAATATCTTTTAGCTTCCCTTTATGCTAGGGCCAACTTGGTTAGATTGAGGTAATCTATTTTCTAGACAAATCCTATTCTATAAATAGGCCTGGAGAAAGCGAAACTTAAATTGCTTCAAATGGGAGAATCATCGTCATAAAAATCAAAAATATATAAAAAATAATAAATACAAGGAGTTTACCGCCAGCCTGTTACCAAAATCGTTCTCCCATATCAGTTAACTTATTTGTAGCATAAAATTAATGTGGTTTGGAAAAATATTTGATCTTCTCATAACACACTTACATGAGCAAGAGCAAAAAGATGACAAATCCTCAAACCATGCTCTGCTGACCTAATTGGAAGTATATAGTTGTAGTGGGTACTAACTAAATTTATGCATAACCTATTTCATACTGCAATTCACAGAGAAGCCAATTCAGATAGCTCTTAGATTCCATAATGTTGCACTATTGTTAAAGTCAAGTAAGTACATATTATATCCTTCAGGTGTTCAAGAAAATCAGGCTACGTGCAACTTACCGCAAACGAGGCTAGATTATGGTCATATAGCCAAATGTTTTGCTATATTTTATTGCTTTCAATAAGCAAGTTTATTTAATGATTTATCACTCACAAAAATTATAGATGTCAAAAATTTTAAACGCTGAATGTGATTAAAAATATCAAACAGCAATCAAAGCAAATTTGTACGTAACCCTTGTTAGGAAAGAGCGTAGGATAAAACTGTATAACAATGATTCTTACAATACATCTAAGGCCAAATGGACAAGTAAAATATAGTTAGCAGCTATTCGTTTATTTCCACATTTAACCTTCCATAGCAAATAACTTTAAAATCTTCAAAATCTCTTATCTGTTTTGCATAACAGCTTAATTGGTATTAAGTTCGAGCCTTCCTGTAATTTACTCCATAATTTAGCTATAACTTGTGAAATTTTTTGGAATAAAATATTCCTTCATAGGCTGAACGGAGATACCCAGTTATTTGATATATTACAATATAGTGGGGCATTTTCTCAGTAGCCGGTTGGAGAGAAAGCTTCATTAATGTTTCAATAAGATCTGTGAGCAAAGAGAGTTACAAACCGCAGTAGAAGTATGATGCCTTAATTATATATTGATGACATTTAATTTAATTCCGTAAATTGATTTATATAGACTTTATGAGAATAGGCAATTTTTCATAATAGTGCACATTATAATTAACCATCTAACTGTTATTCTGGATACATTTTAGCCATGGGAACAGAAAGAAATATACCAAGCCTTTAAATTTTAAATGAATAAACTAGAAGAATTCCCAGGTTCAAGATGTCCCAGGAAACTCTTAAATTGCAAGAAATAGCTGAAGCATTAAATTCCTAAAATTATGCGGCAAATTTCCGAACAAATTTAACAGATTTAGAAACTTAAATTTAGTAAAAAAAGAAAAAATGGTTTAAATGGAAAAACGATCAAGATGTTAGCAAGGAAATCAGATGAAATACTCATAATGTTACTATCACTTGCTGCTATCTGGCATACCTAAGTAACGCAAGGCTTCTGGTTTATATCATTCCAAGAAATTTAACAAGTTATAGTTAAATCAAGGAGCAAATTACAGGAAGGCTCGAAATTAATGCCAATTACACTGTTATGCGAAACAGATAAAATATTTTGAAGATGTTAAAGTTGTTCGTTAAGGAAAGATAAATATGGAAATAAACGGACGGTTCGTTCTAAGGCAGTATATTCAATAACTATCCATTATTTGAATAGTTGCCCATTGTTTGTGCGTTCTTTCAAAAAAATTAAATGGAAATTAATTTAATATAAGTTAATTTATTATACTTTTACTCAATTTAAGTTAATACAATGTGCTTCTATTTAATTATATGTGTATTGAGGATTAATTCATAGAAGAGCTCATCTTCCTCAAAAGAGATTCATCAGAGTAGGGCTCTCCTTAAGCATTCATTCTTGTGTTCAGACAAACCGCTGCTAATAAGGAAAAGTGCCGAATCGTCTCTTTATTTGCATACAAAGAAGATTTTACTTTAAACCATCTGAGTAGAAGAGTTAAACTTGCACTAATTTGCGCACAAATAAACAGCATCCCATCTTCACACGTCCTTGCCTAACTTTCTAGCGCTTATCGATTCACACGCAATTGTTGCTACAGTTACGTCAGGCGAGGAAAATAAAGCTCGCTACTTGAGTTGGAGTAACTCGCTACGGAATGATAATAGTTGCATAGTTAGTAAACATTCTGTTGGTTATATGACACGCCAACCTTTATACTTTGATGGAAATTATTGTGACGAGCTTGGGAAAAACATCAATTCGTGTTCACGTTGTGCATATAACTCAGTTACTTTTTAAATTCTAATGTCATAGCATAATTACTGCATAAAAGCGGTGTTCTTCAAATAATAAAACATTTCCTTATATGTTTTTTCTGATTTAATCAATTTTTACATTTTCTCTTTCCGAAGCTTCAGTTAATGAATAAAATTGACCACTAAAAATGCAAAAACCGGAAACGACATAGATTAAAATCGCTAAGTTTGACTGTTATCTATTATTGAAGTCATTAGTTCCTATTGAAAAATTACCGATAAACTTGGAAATTGCTCTCATCGGCACTGTACCTTCCTCGATTACTATGGTCTGAACAAGCTTGCCTCTCTGGCAATCCCAATTTAGCCTAAATTTGGTGAGTCATAGCCTCTTCCTTCTTCCCCAATTATATTTTTTATTAAGGTAAGGGTTTGATGTAAATTTCACTCAATCCAGTTCATAATTTTTTCTCACTTTTGCGTCAATATCTGAAGTATGCTTGCGATTCTATATTCTATTCTTTTCTATTTCGTTTAGGTCGTGTCCCTATTTACCGTTCCTATTATTTTGAACTTAAGAAGACAATTTTATCATATACCTCCCGCTTTTTCTAAATCTATACAATTCCCAATATATAAGCTTTATCTTATATTTTAAGAACTGTCGATTTTCCAATACCTTCGCTTTTTGCTTAAAATTATATATCTAAAGTAAAAGTTTGTCAATCATTTATCGACGTCTTCATTTATAGAATGAATTAATTTAATCTTTCCTATTTTTTTGACTTTTCTTTGAAACGATGATATCTGGTTTCTCATATTTTCCTTTCATTTATATATAGTTTTGCATGGTCCAGCTATTATAATAAGCTCTCTTCCGAATTCTTAATTGAAACGGGCAAATAGTAATTAATCGCACCTTATATTAAATGTATGTTCTTTCTCATTTATTATTCGAGTTTAAGGGAGGTTACAAAGAGGTATTGCTTTATTCCCTCGTTGATAGATATTTCGGACGATTTGCATATACTTTATGCTCACTTTGAATGAGAACTTTAATCACCTCAAGATGCTCATGGTTATGAAGGACTGATAGTAAACCCTCTTACAATGTTATAAGCAGATCATACGACACAATTAAATTTTATTTAGCATCATCCAAGTAGACCGGAGTATTAGCTTCGCAATACTGCAAGATCTTCTGATAGTCTCTATATTCTACTCATTACTTGTAATTGTTTGAATCAGAAATTGACTACGATCTGGTTGAATATCTTTCATATTTCGTTATGGATATCGTTTTATTAATAGTAAACTTAACTTAGTCGCAATGAAATGGATTTCAAGAGGGGCATTGCCTTTCATCTTACTGCTATTATGGCTAAAAGGAACTCCGTATTATGTATGTGGATAACTAATTTCGCCTCAAGTTCACACTACAACGATCTACTATTTTCCTCCTCTATTGCTACGCTCAACCCAGATCCCTACACTCTAACTATCCAATAGAAATTAATTTTCAAAGTAGTCGTTATTTTTCATCAGCATCACATTCGAAATAATCATTTTCTATGCCTATTTGATTGGATCTACTATCAGGTGCAAACGAGGCCTGACTTCTTGCCAGGTGCACCCAAATGACTAATAAGAATTCCATACACACAATACACATGCAACCACACCCCTAAGCATGCAATACTATTGCGGGATCAGGCGCCTGTTACTAAAGTAAAGAAACGATTGTGACCACACCGAAATCTTCTTCATGCATCAGCCTGACTCATCTGCAAGCATCTAAGTTAATCATATAGTAGTTAACCTAATCATTGTGCATTTCAATAACATCAAAAAATTAGGTGTACGAAGAAAGTGCTTAGACCTGCTGCTCTTCTAGATTTTTGAGTTTAGGTAGATTTTCTTAAGTGATGCTCTCTTGCTCTGATGATACATTTCGTCTGACAGACGGAAGCTCATTGCGAATTCATCGTGGTCTCAGGACGTCTTCGCAAAGTTTATCAATATTCATTAATAGGTAATCCTTCTTCGGTGTCTAATGAGGCCGATTTACAAATCCCCTTCGTCCGCCTTTTGAAATGAAATTATTTTTGACACATGAAAATTCCAAATTCACCCATAGGGATAGATTCTGTTAGAAATCTTAGAACTTCTAATCATCGTCTTCTGAATTAGCCAAGTATTTGTTTGTTTAGTTCCGTGCTACTTATAAACATGTTTAGTTTTCGTTTGTCCTGTGATCTCGTAAGCTAGAAACTTTCTTTAGGCCATTATTTTTCATACATCGTAATAATAATTCGTTTTATTTATGCCTATAATTGCTCTCTCTTGGCTTAATAAAGAGAAACTTTTACGTCATAACATTATTTGCATTGTACTTATCCCTATTCTATATATCGATCTCAGCTGATATTTTTAAGTAACTAACCTTTTTTAGCACAGAAAAGATAGACGTGCCCTTACTTTGAGCATAACTTTTACTTATAATTAATGTCTTGCTATTTATCAAACGCCTTTCCAAAATACATACTGTACCATCTAGATTTCTGTCCTAAAATCTATTTTCTGAAATAGCATTGCTATCTTCCATACCGGAAACCACCTTCAGAAAATAAAATCCCTCACTCACAGACCGGTAGCTTAATTTCTTTCCTAAACATTAAATTGCCCGATTCTTCGTATCCTTAGAGGTAGCTACACAAAATGGTATTATGTAGGTAATATTACGAGCAATTAAACAGTAATTAACTTAAAAATAGGATAAATATTTAATTATTGTGGCTAGAAAGGGTCATAATGTGCTGACTACAAAATGTGAATTTAAATCTGTCTAGGGTATGCTTAGGCTAACCTTGCTTAGCCCATATCTATATTTATATTTATCAACTAATCTTCAAACTTGAGGTATACGTTTTTAAATTTCTATTTTGCTAGAAATGCGCTTTAATTACAGGTGGCCCATCCACTCACTGGTGTGGAATAAGTTTATTTATAGGTAGATTTATGGGTTTCTACTCCAGCCCATCGTTTATCCGTCCTACATCACTCGCATTTCTGATAAAGCAAATTGACCGTATGAGACTAAAATAAGATAAAAGCCGCTTAAATCATTAAGTTATCTCATCTACGGCTTAGGGATAAGTCATTCGTGTATCTGTTTTAAACATATAGTAACGGTTCGTTAATGTTAACTGCCACATCTGCCATAATGAGTAGGTTATGACTGGATTCCACAGGCATTGTCCTACTGATAATCTTTGCCTTATGCTTCACTATTCGAGCTCCTAGTCACCTCTTAAAAGCCCCGAGTATGACGACCCTTCCTTTATATCAATTGATGTTCGAGTATGGAATGAATTAAGGCAGCCAATTAATGCATAGTAAAAGATCATACTCGTTCTATATTTGGAGTATGACAAATCCTGCTGTTAAATCTAGCTATTAGGAGCCCTTTTAGTTGTAATGTCCAACTTTTCTATGGAGCATTATCTATTTTGGGCTTATAACAGAAAGACAATTTTTCAATATGCATGCTTTGCTACATTCTTCATTATGTAATAATAAAGGCTTCGTACAATTTTTAAAATAAATATTTTGAGATAAGGCCATTCCCATGAGGCTAAAGTACTAGTGTCAATAAACCTTTTACAACTTTTTCTTACCGGTTCGTGGGAAATAATGTAACATCCAAATTCTACACATAAGCCACGATATTGGCAGTAATTTTGAAGTCTCATTGACTCTAATTTGATATAGTTATAATTTAATCAATTCGATATAAAGTCCCAAAAGCTTGAGTTTTCAAATTACTCATTGTATTGAGCTCAAGTAAGATTAGAAGGCAGAGATTCAGTTCATCAGCCCAACAGCCTTTTTATGTCCATTGATGGGGGGAAGAAACGTATTTTCACAGCATATGCCCGAATATGCATTGGCTCCTCCAAGTTAGAAGTTGTGGTCTAAACTAAATTTAACAAAATGCTTCCTTAAAATGATGAGTTATTTAACTACCTTAGCTTCTTACTAATAACCACGCATTATAAGCTATTCATTGAACGATGTTTACCCGCCCTATATTTGACTCACTAAACTATCCTCAGTTCAGGCAGAGCGAATTCTTCATTAGACAAGTAGGCATATAGTGTTAATCTCGTATACTGAGCTTGTATCTTTATCAAAAAAACGAGGTCTAATACAAAACATGTTTGTAGTAAAGCGTAGCATTTATAGCAGATCTTAGTTCCATAATGTGAACACGTAATTTAAAATGTTATTAAAAATCAAATAGTCCTTGAATGATGGATCCCATTGTCCAAACTAGCTGCTTAACTGTTAACTAAAATGAAAAATTCAATTATCCACGCCATGATTTATTAGCAGGAAACAAATAGAGATTATTTGCAAGTAGAACCTATGCCCTTTAAAAGTCATTCAAGAGTGCCAATCTAATAGTCTCTTCTTTCTGCTCAATGACAATGGATAGAAGAGATTAGAGTAAGCCTAATGGTCTACTCTAAGCCTTCATTTTTATTAAGACATTATGCCCTAGATTACGTCTAAAGCTTGATAAAAATTAATTTTATAAATTGAAATTGCTGTAATTTATTCAAAGTTTAAGTCTTAATATACGAAAATCTTCTGGAGGTCCATTGCCCGTTTGAGGTTGATTTACAAGACATTTTGCTTCCGTTTGCCCCATTAACTTCTCATTTCTAAAAAAAGTTTTTACTATCTAACTTCGGCATAGTGGCTGAAAAAATCCTTAAAACTACTTGGCAATTTACTGAGCTACTATATAAGGACATTTTCTATGCATAATTTGGCAGCCATTTCAAAGCAGGTTAGGATCGTCCTAGTTCCCGCTTAGTGGGCTTTAACAAAATTATCAACCATTCTTATGACCAAATATTTAGGAAGGTATTTTTTAAGATAACGTCAGATGTTTGCTTGATGCATTGTGTTGTAGGCCGAAGGCCGTAGTGCCATACAGCTCAACGAGTTGTTTACTCTGGCCTCACAACTAAATTAGCGCTCTCATATTATAAATCATTTTGAGGGTGCCATTGAAGCTGTATGAAGATAAAACTGCAGCACCCCCTAGATATGAATCCTATTTTTGATTAAGAGTCATTGAAGTTCAGCTGCAAAGTTAAGCCATCCTTTCAAACCACAGTAATTAGTATGTATATCAGTGCATGTAGCAGCATTCGCTATTAGATCACAAAGGGTCAAAATCGAATAATTTGTTATTATTGTATAGTTATCGCTTACATTAATTTGCTTAATGAAATCAAGGATATTTGCGTGGATACCTCTCCAGTTTCCATATTAACAGATAGCTTAGTACCGACATATTGGTTGCTGCTTTGAACAATTTCCAATTAAGTTGTGTGACAATCAAATATGTCACGGAGATTTAAGGGTTCAATATCAATTCGTTTTATCGCTATAATTATGCACCACATAAACAAATCAGATTTCTCCGAAAAGATCTGTTGCGAAATAACTGCCCTGAATATTCCACTCAATAGAAATTGCATAATTTATAAAAAATTGCTCAGATTGGCCTACAAAATAGATATTACTATTCTGCCATTCAACTATCGTACATGGACTGAATTAATCAAAAGTTGCGCCTCAGTTAATCTTGATCACACAAAGAGTAAGTAACCCCTATTTCTTAGGATGTGGTAGAAACCTTAATTTATTATAGTCAAATAATATTTATCACATCTCAGGTAGCCGAGAATTTGACCGAGTTATGAGACTAATAGATAAGGAAAGGAAGATTACTGTAAGAGGCTTTCTGTGATAAACTAAGCCCTTTTCTATCAAGATTGGCTAAGTTCATCTGTTGTAAATTTGTTATTTATTCTAAAAGACTATGACATCTGTTTTAATATCGGAATAAAATTGCATGTTCTATCGCTTTCTTCTCGATTCAACAAGAGTTGACCCTTGATTTTTTGTATTTCTTACTATTTCTCACAACACCGATTTAGTCCGGTGCAGTGACAATGAACCTATTTTTATATAAAGTTCTTTTTCCAAACAGATACCATCCAAGAATATCTCTGATCCTAAATAATGAATTTTTGCCTGTTAACCAATAGCACTCTCGTCAGTCGTTGCCGAATTTATATAAGAGTTTCTTTCGATACGATCAGCAATTCTTTCTTGAAAGGTTTGCCAGCAAAGGTCATTGAAGGTGATTTAAAAACGGATAGCTGACATTTTCCTACAATAAGATGAATACACATTATGTACAATGCCATTGAATTTCACTTAGCCTTGCCTCCAAAAAATGTTCTCACTCAGAGTGGACCATAGTTTTGACCTCGCCTTGGTCCAATCAGCACCCTCGGCGGGAATATAAACCTGGCTATTGCGGCGTATTATATTTTGCTATAAAGTCGGCCTAGCATGAATAAGGACTTAGTCCTATTGGGTCACCTAAGGTGAGGTAAATGCTACAATCCACCTTGGAGAAGGCTAGCTTCGAGAAGGTAAGGCTAGTTGGCATTCAATGACATCGTGAGGCCTAGTCATTTTATTGTTGGATAAATTCAACTATCAGCAATATGAGATGTATTCACCCTATTTCGTTTAAGGTGATGAAGGACTGTTAGTAGAATATTCCCACAATGATATGAGTAGAGCTGACGTTTCTATTGAATTTCACATTGACCTGCTTTTCTAAAAGTTGTTCTCATCCAGGCACCAATGGACAGCAGTTTCGACCTCGCATAGGACTTATTAACGCCCCTATCGGGAGTCGAACCATGACAGTGTAGATTGTGAGCTTGACGCCTACATCCTTCGGTCACATTGCCACGCTCAACTATCAGTGTTTAAATCACCTTAAGAGGCCTAGAATGATTAAGTAATTAGTCGTAACTGTGCCTGCCATTGGATTTAACAGACATCGTCCTCTCATACAAAGCCATGGCAACCATCCTGCACCTATCAGAAGCAGGGAAATGGGCAGTAGGATGAACAAGCAGCTGGATAGATTTATTCGCACTATCATATTTATCAGGACGATGAGGTCTTCTGTTGCGTTTATCCTGAGTTCTCTACCTCAGTACCAGCCCTCTAAGCATCCGCAGCAACTCCACCTTCATCAAGTCTCAATGTTAGGCTCTCCAAGATCCAGGAGGTCACTAACGATACAGTTTCGTGGGCTCTACCGATCCAGATAGTTCAACCGACTTCTCCACGAGATGATAACCATCGGTTCTCTGCTGCGCATGTCATTCATACGCGTGCCTCTTTTCCGCAAACCTCTCCTAATAATGTTGCCTCATCGCACTTATTATCTGAAGCATTGATAAGTCGGCTGGACCTCCGATTACGAGGAGACTGGGCTCACCTAGCAGCAAAGCCTAAAGGAAGTCCTTCACTAACTGTGTTTTTAAGCCCGAATCTAAATAAGAGGACTATGTCTGCCTAACATCAGCAAACAGAACTGTAGGCAGAGTTATTTCTAACTAATCACCCTTTCTCCTCATTGTGTCCTTATGCAACATCGGGACTTCTCGTCTCTTCCGCCTGATAGCGCAATGCAAAAAACAACCTCTCTTTCCCTGTTCCTATTCACGCATCGTCTTCTGCGCTAA
>CAAALY010000175.1:0-11617 GCA_900617795.1 Protopolystoma xenopodis
GGCAGAGTTTTTAATGAAATTTAATTCGTACGCTGATTATAGTCTCCTGTTCTCCAATATTTTTATGCCCTCAGTTATTGCATCCTGTGAAATGCATATCCAAACGATAAGGTTTGCCCGTCTTTTTTCGAATAGATGAATATTCTCGTGAAAAATGTTGCGTCTTCTGTTGTGATAATGATAATATTCAATTTTCTCATTATCCATAAAAATTTATGTTGCTCAAAAATGTACGTGGTTTTCTATCCATTTCATTTTCTTATAAGTCTAATTCTTTAGCTCAGGGCTATTATGCTCATGCATCTCTTTATTCCGATCTTTAGTCTGGAGTTGCGATGAGACAGAAAATTGACGATATTTCCCCGTTAGTAATTTGGTATTTTCATCTAGCTGGTTCAAAAACATTGTGAATTCCTCTAGATTTTCTCATTTATATGGTCATAGTGCAAAATAGTCATCAAATATTACATTAAGATTCCTGGTTGTAGATATGCAGCTCTAACCGCCTCCTTAAATTTATTTTTTCGAATTAAGTATTGTTTTTCGTGACTACCAGTAAATCAGTTATAAGATGTATTCACCCAATTTCGATCGAATTAAGTATTGTTTTTCGTGACTACCAGTAAATCAGTTATAAGATGTATTCACCCAATTTCGTTTAGGTATTGTTTTTCGTGACTACCAGTAAATCAGTTATAAGATGTATTCACCCAATTTCGTTTAAGGTGATGAATGACTGGTAGAAATAGAATTCTCCCACAAATGATATGAGTTGAGCTGACGTTTTCATTGAATTTTTACATAGCTTTGCTTTCCCAAAAGTTGTTCTTATCCAGGGTGGACTGCAGTTTCAACCTCGCATTGGTCTTATCAACACCCTCAGCGGGACTCGAACCGCGACAGTGCAGGACGGTAGCTTGACACGCTAACGAATCGGCTACACTGCCCCGAGTGCCTTTCTGGACACAAGGCAAACGTAAATTTTCAAGGAAGGCCGGCCTTTTTTGTCATATCATATGCTAGAAAAGGTGAGGCTAGAGGACCAACCGATAGTCCTAACATCTGCCAAAAGACACGGCATTTGAGTGTGAAGTATGTGATCATAATTGTCAAGCTAAGCATCACTTCCAGCATCTCCTCTCGTACTGAAATTTCCAGCAGAGTATCGTTAGTGCCTGCCGATTCGGAGTGATTGCATACCTGATTTGGTATAAGAAAAATGTAGTTGAACTGCTTCAACTTATAGCATATAAATTATGTTAGTTTGTGTGTTTTTAGCCATCAGTTTTGGGGATTTCCTTTAGATGTCTGTCTCTGGCAATCTGTAGGCTGTCGGTAGTCTTCCGTTCTTGCATATGAGGCTTTTCATTGTCCATTTATGATCATATCAACCATAAAGAGGATAAGAGCTACGAGGGTATGGGTTGGGAAAATGCATCAGAACAAGAGAAGAGTCCCCACAAACGTTTAGTAAAACATCAGTCAATGGATGTACTTTACTCGTTTCTGTTGAGCTGCAGCTTTGTGCTAAAGCTGGCGCTGTGTAATGATGATGCCATCTGTAGTACCGATAAAACATGTGGGAATATACTGAGACAAATGTTTTATTCTGTATGTAATCATGAATACCATGGCAGGGTAGGCAGAATGTTCAAATGTGGTCGTACCATTTCTAGGCCTTAAAAGAGAGACTGCTTAACACTTTCTTCATGTTATCTCTTGAACCACTCGATAAACCTTCTGGTGCACCTCCTCTGGTCGTCGTGCTGCATATGAAATCCGATCCTCTATTTACAGAAACGTGAAATGGAACTTTCGAAGACACGCATGGAATGAGAAGTCGAGCCACCACTTGTCGTTTGAAGAGAGGTTGGAAATGATAGTTGAATTCTAATCTATGAAATGACTGGGACTGCCTGGATTACAGGTTCGACCTCAACTTCTAAAATAGGACTCGAAATCGGGTCTCTTGGCCACTCCGACACACAATCATGGGAAATAGGGAAGATGTGATCTTCAGAGCAAGGCAGGCCGCTTTCGGTCCACATGCATTACGAGACTGTTGCTGGTAGAGCAAGTTGAGTTTCCATTACTTCTGGTGGTACCGTTTTATTATTTGCTAGTCTCCTTCAAAATAGTCATTAATTCTAGAATATGTACAGAATGCGCGAAATCTAATAAAAAGCATTTACCTAATTCGAATGCCTATTTCAGATCTAGTGTCAATGAGAATGCTAATACTCAATAAAACTAATTAAAATTGGGAGTTTGGCTTAAAAAGTAAGAGAAGGACTGAGAAAAATGCAATAAAATACTAGTTTCGACAAGATTAATAGACTTCAGGTACTTACAGTTGAGGGCTCAATACTTCACTTTGTTCCAGCTCCACTCTGTAGCCCTGAAATCTGAAATGGTAAAAACGGCATCACTTAAATTATGAATTGTAATATTCTTCAGAAGAATTTTTTATGTTAATAATAATCATTTATTTTTATAGTATTACTGAGCCTTCTTCCTTAGAGCCAAAGCCAACTGAAATGTTCTGTATCTGACTACAAGAGGTAGGGATGAAGCCCAGGACCTGACCTGATTTCAGAGTTGATTTGGTCCCAAATGCTTTATATTCGTAGACTCAGTTTCTCGTAAATCTTGCTTTTTTTTCTTGTAGCATCCCTTTTCTGATCAACTTTTGACATGTTCTATTAAGAGAGTATTCTGAACTGACAGAGCAATGAGACGGATAAGTCCAAAAGCCTCGTGAAGCTAAGAGTTGTCGGTCATGGTGTTGCGAAATAGTGTTACTTATCGGAAGCTGGCGGAAATCGTGGAGGATAGGATGAACTCTCGTTTAGTCAGTTAAGCCAATTCAATCATAGCAATAGTGAAGCCTGACACCATACAATCCATGAAACTGAGTTTTCGTGAAGAAAACAAATCACACGCCAAAAGCTTGAAACATCGTGTCGACATGGTATAAAGGTAGATTAAATGAGATTGAACAAGAAGAGTGTATAATCTCGACATGTTAAGCACTATGTCACACTGCCACCAGTGCCACTGGGCTACAGGGAAGATCTGAATTTCAAGGAATATCATACATTTTCCCATATCACATTCTGTGGTGGGCTTGACTTTTGCCACAATGATATGATTAGGCCTCGCGTTTACCTAAAATTTCACATAGCCTTGCTTCCCAAAATGTATTCTTATCCAGAGTTGGCAGTTAGGCGTAGTTGATAACTAAAAAGGGTAAATATATCTCCTGTATATGAACTACTAGTGGTTTAGAAAAACAACTTTGAAACAAAAAGTTCAGGTAATGTTCATTCATATTCCATTCTTAACCATCATTTCGACTGCATAATGCCAGATACAAGTCTGGTTAATTGGATGAGTCTTGTGTGTGTGTGTGTGTGTGTGTGTGTGTGCAATTGGGAGAGAGAGAGAAAGATAGGGAGCTAAAATGTATAGAAATTATGATGGTAATTAGATTGTAGTTGTTCATCGGATATATCCAATATTGAGCCACGTCTTTGATTGAATCTATGACAATCATGAAATTCTATGCATCCCGATTCCTTTATTATCAGCGAAAAATATTAAGGATAAACCCTTCTTGAGTTTATTTAAAATAGCGTGAGCTAAGGTTGTCCTAGCATCTTTTTGAAGAAATAAATTAATTTTTTATCTGTTCTTAAAATCATCTATGTTAAGAAGGACAGATAAGAATGATACAATGATCAGATTAGTTGTGACCTCGGATCAATCAAACTATGTTATTTTTGAAAATCTCACAGAGTGAAAAAAGTCTGCCTAGATCCTGCCTTGGTTTAGACTGAATATCTACTATTGTGTATATGAAGATCAAGATTATGTAGCCTTAGGCTTGATAGCAGTCTCTTTTAGCTCTATCGTGTTGGTTTGATCTCGTTTTCGCAACTCGGCCGGAGCGGCAAGAAAACGGACCTATAAACCCTGAAAAAGTGATTTATTTCCGAAAAACAAATGAACAGAACCATAATTGTGGGGTTGTTAAAAGTCCCGACATTTACTTGTTAGATCGCTCTTGCCATGATAATGCCGGCTGCGGGGAGTAAAGGTCTAAGTCAAACGTTACAGTGTTTGCTTGAAAGAGAGTTTTGTAGAACATGAATACTGTCGTCTTTCTCTAGAATTTGTTTACAGGAATCTTTTCATAGTGTCCCGTCATACTATCAAGCCAGCATAATTGTGAATATTTAAGGATAATCAAGAAAAAGAAAGCTTAAGCTGCTTATAGAACTGACGACGATTGTAGCTGGTGCTAAATTGAGTTTAAGCATAATTTTATATTTCGAAGGATACTCAAATCCAAGTTGAAATGCTGTTTTAAACTCTCATCTTTGTCTCATCTGCAACCCCAACGAGACTCGAACTCTGGGGTTCAAGATTCAGAGTTTGTGTGTGTGTGTGAGGTATAATTGTATGAAGTCAAAGGAATAGATATGGATCTTCTTCTTCGGCAGTGCCCTGATGATCCTCCTCCTCAACTCTTCCATTATCATCGAGCAATTCACTTCTCTCCCTATGCTTGCAGTATCCACTGCCCTGTATATACCACATGCAAATTTATCATAATAATAAGACAATTTAAAGATATTTAAAAAATGTAAAACTCACTGGGAGACAAAGTTTTTAGATGATGAATCTAAAGTTTTAGTATACATTTTAGTGATATTTTCTATCTTATTCATCCTCTCTTTGATTTGAATGCTGAAACTTCCGGAGCTCTTATTTTCAACAACCTTAATCTTCTCTAAAACGATATCCTTCACAACCTCGTCGATGGGTTGAACGAAAACATTCTGGGTTGTCTCCATGTCTTTCGCTTCGCCTGGATCTTCTGTGATGGGCAGGGTTGATGTGGTCTTGACAGGTGGGTCTGCATCCTCCACCAAAGCCTCAATTTTCTCAATGAGCTTAGCTAAAGTCTCGTTGTCCAGCCTCTTTTTGAATACGATGCATGGTTCTGAAAAAATAATGATGGAAACATAACTTTATCGGTGGGCTCATCTGCAGAATGGCTTAAGGTTTGGCTGCTGCCCTATCGCAATCAAGATGCGTGTAAACCTAATCTTTCCAATAAGAAGTCTTTGGTAAAAAGGTTACATATTACAAGAGCAATTGTACTTTGTTGAATTCGAAATGGAATCGGGTGTGTTTACTGCTTTAAGTAATCACAAATATGAGATTTCCTGGGTCAAGTGAAGGTAAACTCTGTTCCAATTAAACAAAATAGGAAGGGCAGTTTCGTATCCACACATAAACACACATACAAATAGACGTAAAACTAAGTTAATCAAAGTATTCTATGCATTGAATTTAATTTTTGTTACATATTTATATTAGGTAGAGATGAGTCAACTAGTTTTTTTTGGCAATAAGTGAGTAGGTTTCGAAAGTAGGCTCGTTGGAAGCCTAAAGCTATTATTAGACTTGGGCAGAGCTGTGAAGAAGTCTTTTCAGTGCCGCGACAAAAGTAAGCCGCAATCTAAGGAGACTGTTTCGAGCATGCTGTTTCAGCATACCAAAGCGGATCGACTTCTCCTTGATGCATCAAATGGAAGATAGCTCAAGAAAAAATGTCGCATACATGCATAAAAAGGGATTTTAGACGAATATTTTGATATTTCAATGTCCACGTGACGTTCGGTTGACTTGAAAGAATTTTTATAGTCAGTCTCAACCAGATGACGATATAAGGTTACTTTATCCTTCTGCACTCTGCTTTCACTGACAAAATGATACTGACTGAGTCCCAGTTCCTGTGAACACGGATGCCATTTGATTAAAACCATGATAAATGGAATGTTTTTTATTTCATATCCAGACTTAAAATCTGGCATAAAGAGCAGCTATCTAGATCTTCTTAGCTGTACATACTGAGAACAACTTAATAGATCTCTGGAACAGAAAGAATTATGTAGTTCTTCGCTATATCTATCTATATTGAAGTAAATTAGCACATGAATCTGCCTGTATTTGCACATTCATGATATAAGGCCCCAAAAAGTTAATGGCCAAGGAGGCTCATCGGTATTATTGGAAAGACTTTATATGCCTCAGAATCTCGGAACATCATGTCTATGGCTCAAATACCGCTGGTTCAATTGATGAAAAAGTGCGTTCAGGCCGACATTCTAGCCAAGCTTGGAAACGAGAACAGACCATCGAGAGGCAAAACAAAGGACCATTTAGTGCAAACTTTAGCAATCTCTCCATTTTATCGCGGATGGCCATCAATCCTTCCAAAATGATACCAATCGGAAATAACATGTTTACGCAATGGCAGATAAAGTGACGAGCAATGTAGTTTAGATGAACAAGACACATGAGGCCTATCCTGCCGCACAGTAAAGAATGAACTCTATCAAAATTTTAGCACGTGCTCCAGACTACTATTACCACCGCTACCAGACACTACTACCGATACTACTCATATTATGATAAGCAGTATCCCCTAGCATTATCGGGCCTTAGAGGGCCACTATGAAAACTCTGTAGAGTCTTCGAAAAATTTTATCATTTCAGTTTAAGCCAAAGTTTCTGTTCCTTAGGATCATCTCAATCGGCGGTTTTATCTGATTCACCTGAGCTGTACTACTCTCTCAAAGCATAAATTTATGTAAACAAGTAGTATATACGAGGTTGTTGAATCTGCCGAGAGAGCATTGTTATTATGATGGCGTTCATTTAGTTCGGAAGTTCTTGATAAAAAGATTCGCAAGCCGATCCTACCAGAATGCTTCGTTAGAACAATGATAATCAATCATTGTTTTCTGAGGAGGCCGAATTGATAGATGCTTCATTTGGCGCTTTCATACAAAATAAAATTTAAGGAGATTCGCTGGATAGTAAAACAGACTTCCATTTGGAGTAGAATGAGTAATAAAGAAATAGGAAAGTGGATGCCACCAGACGACGATGGCGGATTCCACTTAGTCGGCTGTAGGTTGGCTTTACTGGAACATTGTTGTTGCTGCAATCTCCAAAAAAATTACCTTCGATTCCGGTGAAAACGTGCAATGTTAATGTTCGTCATGTGATGGACATAATCAGAGCAGAATATAACTTTACTACACATATTCAAGCTAACAATAAAAAATCGCATGGTTTATACCTACATGAATAAGGAAAAGGAAAAAATGAATTTATTTAGTCGAAAGACGCTGTGGCGCAAAGATAATATAGAACAAAAAGTAAAGAGTGTGGCTGAGTATGGGATATATTCAGTTAAAAGTTAATACAAATTTATTAACATTACAAAGTATTACAAAGTATACCAACATTTCAGTTCAAGAAGCAATTCAAGTTTTCGCACTTAGCTCAGATGAACTAATGGATATTATTGAAGTAGTAAATTTAAGCGAAAGTTAAATCTCAAGAAGTCTTAATCTATCCATTAATAGTACATACTCACATTTATCGTTAGGCTCTATGACCAGATACAGACACTTACAATGGGATCTTGTTTGGATCACATAAGAAAAATATTTACACACCAAGATTGAAGGGGCATTCATGAAGTTGGTAAGATTTAAACTAGAAATTTTAGTAAGATATATTCATTTATATTATAAGATTTTGTAGCATTATAAGGCTGGATTAAAAAATTTCTTGTGTTTAATTAAAAAGAGTGATAGTGAGATTAAATTCAAAGTGAAGGTGAAGAGGATAATTCCTTACTATTTTTGGATGTCAGAGTAAGAGATAATTTGGGAAGGGATGTATATTGGAAGCCAGGAAATGCGAGGTCATCTTTATCACCATTTTAAATCATATTTATTAATCGAATTTTAGTATTTTAATTAATTGATTCATGTCTTGACTTTGCTTTATTACGTTATCTTCATAAAGGCATTCAAATTGATAAGAAGACTAAGAATAAATAATGTATTAATAGGAACTATGAATCATTCTCTGATTCTGCCCACTTTAGAGAAGAATTTGATCCATTTTTCAGATTAAGCTGATTTCAAAAAAAATTAATTAACGTTAAGGAAATAATTTGAATGACACGAGCACCAATAAGAATATAAGTAAGAAATACTTATATTTAATTGATAGACTCTAGAGTGCGACACAACTAGCTTTTGCTGGTAATCGTTCCGAGTAGAATTATACTTTTATCATTTTTCACCTGTAGGTAGGCTTTCAAGATTACCATATACTTTCTATATGTCTTGGTTTACTCACTCAATCTCTCTCATTCTCTTTCAGACATTGACATAAAGCTGCATCCGACATTACGCAATCATAGTAATAGTTGAAATTGATAAAAAAAGGTGAAAATCAGTAATTTGAGATGTATTCACCCTATTTCGTCTAAGGCGATGAAGGACCGGTGGTAGAATTTTCCCACAATGATATGAGCAGAGCTGTCATTGTGGGAAAATTCTACGACCAGTCCTTCATCGCCTTAAACGAAATAGGGTGAATACATCTCATATTACTGATTTAATGGTAGTCTCGAAACCATACTTGCATAATAAAATCACTAAGCCTTGAAGATTAAGGACAGATATTGCATTTTAACCTATTCACTTAAAGCAATATTGTTTTATAATCATGGGCACACATAAACATACACATGCATATGTTTCTAGCTAAACTTATGACCTTACTTTTTACATCTAGGATATATATATAAATAAATAAATAAATAAATAAATAAATAAATAAATAAATAAATAAATAAATAAATAAATAAATAAATGAATGAATAAATAAATAAATAAATAAATAAATAAATAAATAAATAAATAAATAAATAAATAAATAAATAAAGAATGAATGAATAAATAAATAAATAAATATATATATATATATATATAAATATACATGCAATATGTATAGGTAAGCCGATGAGTCTTTTTGACTTATTAGCTTGGAAGTGGTTGCAAGATTGGTATCATGTTCTAAGGCTTTTCATTATAGAATAGACTAGCGCTTTCCACTTTTAATTTAAAATCAAAGGAGATCGCCTCGGGAATTTATTCCACAAGAATTTTTCAGTATAATCATGTGATAGCTGGCCAAGACAAATCCACCGAAGTCTTCTGTTATGACCCATCTTTAAATAGCTGATTTCAGAGAGTGATGGAACCTTTATTTGCTAATTATACATCCGGTAAGACTATCGGTGGACGTGAGTAAAAAGAGTTGGAATCTTCGGTTTAATCTGGGGATATAATATTTTTTGAAGAAGCTGTATCGGTCTTTAGGTGGCCTCTGATGGTTTGAAATTGCCAAAAAAGTACTTGTCATAATATGAGTAGTATTGTTACAAGTGTCCAGTAGTAGTGCTGTCGTTAATCTAAGGCTCGTGCTAGAAATCAGAGTTTCAACACACATAGGCACTAACAACGCTCAAACTTTCTTCACCCGTTTGACTTGCCAAGCTGTTGACAGTTATAGTTTGTCTATGGAGGAGGGAAATTCGGAGAAACTTTTGTTAAACCACTTCTTGCTTCCGATGCAAATCTGCTTGTTTAAAACCGATTCTACAGTTTCATTTTGCCTTGGACTATGTGGATGGTAGAAGAGCACATGCAGCATTGTCAGTTATCTTTGACCAAAGCTTTAGCCAATTTTAACGAAATCCCTTCTAAAACTTTGCTATTTTGTTGCTATGCCTAATGATATTTCCTGCCTACTCAAAAAGTAAGTAGGAATGAGGTTCATCGATGTTAACTATCCCTTATTTAGGCTTGAAGTAGCTACAGTTGATTGGTTCTGTTGGGTGCAAATCGAGAATGTATTTCAAGGCAAATGAGGTATCGTGCAGGCCATGCTCATGTTGAGAATGTATCGACGCTCCAACTTGTCTTTATCATCCTCTAATCCGTATGCCGACGCTTTCATTTGTTTAGACCGATTTTATCGGACTGACTCGCAAGTAAAGGAGTTGTGATGTTTTCTGCTCAAAGTCGTTCATTTAAACGATTTGTTGATTGGCGCCATTTTCTCGCTTCGCCTATCAGGGAATTAATTTCAGGATCATTGGCTTGAGTTGTCCACTCCTGTCGAACAAATGGGGCTCAGTTGACTCGTACATCCTGCCATGACTGTCAAGCGACAGTTGAACAAAACTTTTCCTGAGATTACGCGGAAAGGCGTTTTTGCCTAGGCTACGCCAAGGAGCTCCTGACCACAACCACAACGTTCTTTGTGACCAGGTGTGTCGCCGAAATTCCCGACCTTCCAGACCGCCAGCTTTCAAGGAATATTAAGTCTATGCCACTGACATCTAGAAAGTTCGGACGAAAAGTTTTCGAGGACTAGAGCCGCCCACTCTGCGGCTTCTCTTTAATCAACCAAGAAGGTTTTCCACTCAACATTTGAACATGCATCCATACAATTGTATCTTTTAGAAAAAGTCCATTGTTTTTCTGCATAAAACGTATTTATACAAATAACATTTATGGAAAGAACAATTTTGGCTTATAATTTATAATATAATATGCTATAATTATATATATATATATTTATATAGTTTTGCCCATAATTTATGTGGTTAATTGCTGAACAATATTGAACTCAGCATGTTGCAACCCAGAGGAGCTTTGGTTAACTTGTCGATTAATTTTTAAAAAAAACTGCAGTTATGTTTAATTTTATGGTACCAAATGTTTAAAAAATGCAATTTCTATGATATAACTAAATTACGGACACAATTTGAAAATAAAAATGAATGTAATGTTTAGTATGAATATTGGAAATATAAGCTTTATAAATAGAAAAACATCCTACTTAAACGCGGACAGTTGTCGTCCCATTCGGGAATAAGGTCACTATTTCGGTTCAAGGCGCCATCGACAGGGTCGGGATCACTTAAATGTCCATGACAGAATATATGTTGGGCAGGTAAGAGCCTGTGCCCGAGGAAAAAAACTACAAATAATAGGTTGAAAGCCATTCCGGGAGCGCAGAGATTATGAGCTTAAAAGTCAATTTTCTGCGCCACAGACTAAATGCTTGTTGTGCTGGACTGCCTCGATAATATTTGTATTGGATGAGAATAGGCACAGTTGTTGACAGATACCGATCAAAGTTCGATTAATGGATGAATTCATGCACAATGGACGATGACTCGCTTCACATAACCAGGCTCGTGTATACAGTCCGGCTTCATGTGTACATTTGATGTCCCGCTCTAACGTACCGTACCGTACCAATCCAAATCCAAGGTTGGCATGACGATGGGAAAATGCAACTGTATCCGTGTGCAAGTCGGCAGCTTGGCGATGAGGAGAGGCTGAAACTGCAAACACGTTGTGGACTTGAGGTTGACTCTTTGGGGTGCATTGACAAGAGAAATTCAATGCAATAATTGAGACTTTTCTTGTATTTATTTGAAGCTAAAACGCTGCAAATCCACCGAGAAACCGTTCGGAACAGGTCATGTATCAACCTTAACTGACCAAATCACTTTATACTTGATGAAAGAGGCCAGATGTAGAGTATGTATACCACTTTTTTGGGATTTGCCGGTGAGTTTTGTTGACTCATTAGCTTCAATTTTGTCATATGACGGACGAAAGCTTAGCACCTTTTCGCCGGAATCGAAGGAGATTGC